>JANHGB010023635.1:24574-58672 GCA_026283785.1 Coracopsis vasa
TTTTACTGTTTTAATGGTATGTTTATTGTTAAATAATTTGTACAGTAATGGCCATGTCATCATTATGTTTTGATTTTATGCTTTCCTTCTTTGCTTTTCTCTCAGGGAAAATTATTTCTAGTTAACTCTTAGGTTTTCCTTCATATGTTTCAGGTTGTGATAAACAATGCAGCTGGAAACTTTATTTCCCCTTCTGAGCGGCTTTCTGCTAATGCATGGAGAACAATAACTGATATTGTGCTTAATGGTACTGCTTTTGTAACTCTGGAAGTCGGAAAGGAGCTCATTAAAGTGCAGAAAGGTATCTTAAGAGAAATGCTAACTAAGCACATTCTATTACGCAATATTATTACTTGTGTTCCTTGCCTTATTATATATTTTAAGAGTTTTAAACACAATTTTTAATATTATACATCATTCCTAGAAAGAAACTTAATTTATAGTAAAGCCATAACTTAAGTATCACACATAGAAACTGGCTGGCAATTGCTTCATTCTAGAATCTGCCCTTAAAATTGAACCTGGAAGCCATGAAATTGAATATAAAAATCTGATTGTAGAGTTCGTACTAGTTGTAAACTTTTTAAAATTTGAAAAATAAGGCTTTGTTTAAAACATATGATATTATTTCTCTTGAGTCTTCTATATCTGTGTTGGTTTTATTGAGCAACTGAGCATGTAGCATTTATTTAAATGAGCAGCAACTCAGGATGTCACTTCACATTTTCATCCTACGCTTAAATAAATTCACAGCTTTGGTATTTGACTAATAGCACTAGAGAATGTTACCTTTGAGATAGAATACTACCTTTGAAAAAGAATTTCAAAATTGAAATCAGTATTAGCTTTTATTTTCCCAGCTATAATTCCTAGTTGTAGGCTACAAGGAGTTTAATACAATGTTTTAGCTTTACCATAAAAATATGATAGTTCTTTGATATACTATTTAGCCAAAGGTTTATTTAACCAGATTGACTTTGAGGAAAAACTAATATATGGCCGCCTATGTTATGTCGTACATTATACAGACATAATTGTTTTCATTTTACATTATCTTACAGTTATGAATTGAAAAACATTGGGCTTATTTTTTAATCAGAATTACATAATCTTAAATAACATTTAAAAGCAGTGAGATATATTATGATTTTCCATGTGCCTTCACTTATGAATCCTGTTTTCTAGGTACAGATACTGTGTGAAATAATCCTTTTGTATTTCTCTGCATTGTATTTCTAATACCTCTGCATTAGTTGAATTTCTTCGAAGCTCTTCTCCAAAATGTGCTCAGTGGGTTCATACTATTTAATTATAACAATATAAAGTTAAGGTTGTTTCAGTAAGTCTGTAACAGTTTTGGTCAGTTAACAAGGTATTTCCCACATACATTTTAGCAGCACACGAAAAAATTATTTCAACCATTCTAGTGCTAATATTCCTACGTTAAAACTCCATCCCCAACTCTGACTTATATCATTATAGCAAACTATTGTAACAGTTTGCTTTATGGCCATCCTGATGCATGCAATGTCTCTCTGTAGTAACGTGGAATACAGCTTTAAAAACACCTATGTCTTTGCTGCTGTTGAATGAGAAACTACTTTCTTTGTTTCCACCCTCAAATTTGGCAAAGTCCAGAAGTCATTCACCTTCCTTTCCAGTCTCTCTTCCTTTCACTTCTAAGCTTCCAAAACACATGAATTTCTTTTGCTATTGTTTGCATGCCTTCTTTCTAGGGGATTCTGTAAGTAAGACTGTTTATTTAAGGTTTTCTTTAAGACATATTTTTGTAAGTAAATCAAGTGTACCTATTAGTCCGTTCATTTTCTACCTTCATTTCATTTTTATGTGCTTATTTTTTTAAGTTTGAGCAGAGTCCTTAGTTTCTGAAGCAATGTTACGCCATGCAGGTATTTTATAACAGTCTGGAGGATGCTATACATCTGACAGTTACTAAAACACTGGCATGTCCTTTAGGTCTACAGTGTGACCTATGTTTAATTTAATAAATAAAGTGCTCTGCTCTTAGACTCTTATGTTTGTACTGGTATTTAAAAGGGATTTGTAATTTGCTAGTGCATTATTTATGCAATAAAGTTTTACAGAATGAGAGGAGTTAATTGGTTAGATACTGTCCATTTCATTAATAGAAGCTTTAGAAATAAAAATTGAACGTGAACTGGAGAGTACTAACTTCAGAGCTGAAAATTGTCATTCTTCCCTCTGTGTTAGGTTCACCCAACTCACTTCTATTTAACCCATATTTTCAAATTTCAGTGGTTTAATTCTGCAAAATGTATAATTAACAATCAACTCTAGATAACTTCAGAGCTGTTCTGTGTTTTTTCCCCTGTGTTGATTTTTCTATTCAAAGTCACTTGCTGTGCCCTACTTTTTATAAATAGGGCACATGGTCTCTGGATATCTGCTGGCATTTCTGTCCGTGCTTGTTTATGGTTCTCTTTAGTTTCTCTTGTGTAACATTACTGTAATATTTTAACCAAGTCTCTACTTCGTCACATACATTCTATCAGTAATGTATATTGTTTCAGAAATATCCCTTGAGTAGCTCTTCTAATTAAATTATTTTTAAAATACAGTAAGTAGAAGAGTTATTTTAGGTACTGTGGCGTAAGTAGTGAATTGTCATCCCTTCTCCTCCAATTCCGCAGTAAAAGTGAGTTCATGCTAGTCATTGATCAGACAAATAGCATTTACAGGCTTCCATAAAGATTAAATAAACAGTTGCAGTTTCCGTAATGTTTTTGCTAAGTCTCTTATAAAATATAAATATAAAATATAAAAGAAAGTGGTCTTTTTCTAATGCAGGTTGTTGTGATAATAATAGGAAAAAGTTATGCAGGTTAGCTTTGTCATTAGCAGAAAAAGCTTCTGAAAATTCTTTTTTTCTGCATATACTTTACTCAAGCCCTAAACTATGTCATTTTAAGATTATGCCAAACTTAATTGTTAATGTTTTTTCTTTTTCCAACCAGGTATTGATGAAATTGGGGCAAATTACTGGTTTAGTGACTACTAGAGTAGGGCAGCTTCTGAAAACACACTAACATCTTAGACCTTCACTCCAGTTAGACTGATGTGCATATGTAAATTCATTATCAGAAGTCTGAGGGTATAGACCCTTGGAGCCTGATCAGTAGCTATTTGCACTTACATGAAACAACTCTTTAACATTGATGGAAAAGAGGGAACTAAAATAAAAAGGCTTGAAAGCAGGGTTTCCAAGACCAGATTTTTAAAGTGCCTTTTTACAACCCAGAGTGAATGTCATCCCTAGCATTTGAGCTGCAAACTTCCGTACCACTGAGGTTGCTTTTACTTTATGTTCAGAATTTGATTTTTATGTGTTTTTTGTTTGTGTGGTGTGGGTTTTTTTTAAATGTGTGTTGAAAATTGCAGGAGCGGCATTTCTGGCTATTACAACAATTTATGCAGAGAGTGGTTCAGGATTTGTGTTGCCGAGCGCCTCTGCCAAAGCTGGTGTAGAAGCAATGAGCAAGTGAGTAATATGGCAAAATGTGTGTTCTGCTTTTCACATCCCTGACATAGGATAATTAGTGTGTAAAAATGAAGCTAGTTGGTGTAGTTCTCTGATTCCATTATATCATAAGAGAATCTTCCAGTCTCCAGCATCCTGGCAAGAAAATAGTATGATGACAACTTCTTACAGAAGAAAGTATTAACTGCTATTATTATGGTGATTTTTATCACAAGGATGAGTGGATGATTTTTCTGACAAGGAGAAGGTAAGGGCAAGTGGAACTACTTCTTTTGGCAATAGCAAGTTCTAAAGTTTTGATAATCAGATTCTCTTGCATTCTTGTGGGCGAACCAGCACTTAAAGATAGTTATTAGGGGAATTGTTTGAGGTCTATAGTGCCTTCCACTTTTCTTTTGTCTCAGGAAAAGATGTGGTTGTATTGGGGGGAGTATACTGTTGCTTCGCCTTTCTAGTTTCATAAAGAAATGTATTACCTTTCACTATTTTAAATTAATGTCTGCGGCCGTATTGAATTCAGAACGGTATTGTGATGTGTCCATGTTTCTCAGCAAACAAAACGATTTCTATTGTTATTAACTACATGACATTCCTTCATAGTGTATAGATCCTCCTATGCACTTTGGCAGAAGGAATTGAACAGTTCCTCAACCTTTTATTAACTAAAATTCTTTATCCAGAAAAACATGAGGGAATGAGTGATGGTCTTGATTTGTGTTTGTAGAACTTTAACTGAAGTGTTTACTTCTCAGAGATTTTATGACCCAGCTAATTCATTCACTGCAGTAGATAGATCTATCTGAAGTACTGCTTATGCAGAGAAAATGTTGCCATAAAGCAGGATTATTCTGCTGGTCCCATTTTAGAATGTAACCTCTGATTTGGGTTATTTCAAAACATCTGAGAGCTATGTTGAATATCATGTGGGATAGTCTAAATTACTGGCTTAACAGTTGCTTTTCAAGGAGTTTAGGTGCCAAAATCATCTGTATGATTTGTGAGGGAAGAATTGCTCTTTCATGTCACTTTATCTACGATGCATATATTAAATCAATACTCCTCTGTTTGTGAATGTGATCTTTTTCTTGTTTGAAATGTTAATAATATAAAAACCCTAACCTCAGACAGAAATGCGTGTTTCAGGAAAACTGTTGTACTTACACATTTGATTCAGTTTAACATACTTTTTTTTTTTTTTAAATAGCAATATTAAAGTACTGTGTTTAAAATATTGATGCATTCTGTTCATGCATTTTTAGGTCTCTTGCAGCTGAATGGGGTAAATACGGCATGAGATTCAATGTGATTCAACCAGGTCCAATAAAAACAAAGGTATATAGCATGAAGTGAAACACAGCCTTGAATATTCTTTATAGTTATGAATATGCTTTGTAGTTAACTTTAAAATAGTGTAACCTTTTCCGTAACTGTTAAAGTATGATTTCTTTGGCATTCAAGACTTTGCTGGAATATTGAACACACTGCGTCCCAGTCCTTTTGTTAAACAGAATTTCTGGAACTTGTGAAGCCTGATACTGCCCCTTTACTACACTAATATAAACAAACCCTTTTTTAGAATTTGAAAGAAATTAAATTAAATATTGAAATACCTAATTTGATTCTTATCAACTGTACATACGTAGTTTGTCAACTTACACTTGGTGGAGTAAGAGTGCCTATTTCTGCCTGAACTCCTAATTTTTAAACAAAACATCTTATCAGTTCCAAAATGTCAGAATCTCTTTTAGGTATATGAGAACAGAATCTCACTAGTTTTGTTGGAAAACACAAAACTAGAAAGAGAAACACTAAGTCAGCAAGGAAATGTGAAGCTTTGTTATGAGTGAAAAGAAGGACTGGAGGGTTTGAAGGAAGTAATGCAGACCAGCTGGAACAGGAAGAAAAAAGAAAGCAGTCCTGCGAGAGGAGAAAGGAAGATGCATTTCACATTGAGCCAAAATATTACAATTATGAGCAGTAACAGCTAATAATGGTATTACTACTACCTGTAAAATATGTCACAATTGTTTTTGCTGTTGTTTTGGGGGTAGGGGTGCACGGTTGCTTGCTTTTTTTATTCTATTTTTATTTTTTTCCTTTTGTCTGTATTAGATGCTACACTGAACAACTCAGTTTTACTTTTTTTGACTGTGAAGAAAGATAAGTGGCAGTACCAGCAGGGTTGTAAGAATGTAAGAATGATGTTACAGTATCAGACCAAAAGTCTTCCAGGCCTTGTACCTGGTGGATTTCTAGGTTAGAAGAAAAAATTAAGTGACATTTGTCCTTTCTGTCCAGGGAGTTTGATACACTTGGTATCTCTTCATGTTATAGCCATCTTAATGGATTCATTTCTTCTATGAGTTTGTCCTTTTCCTTTTTGAATTCGTATAAACATTTGGTATCCACTATATCATGTGGCAAGATCACTTTGATTTATAGATTCTCTTAATTTTCAGCAAGTTAACTGCTTTAAGGGTCAGTATTGCTACCTCCTGGTAATGTTTGTGATTTAAACTAATAGTGTATATCCCACTGGAGATACTGTGTGTTCTCAATAACGTACTGCATTTGTCGTATTGGCTTCAAGTTAAAATAGCCCTGAAAGCATAAAAAGGCAGACCAGCCTTATTTAAAACAGTATTTGCAAAATGAAGGCTTTCTGCCTTAGAGGCTGCATCCGTGTCTTAAAAAACACTGTTGTAAGTCATGAGAGGAAAAGAAAAAAGTGTACAAGGGCAGTACTGTTAAGCTTATAAATTGGCATCTAAAAACATGACTATAGGAGACTTAAGTGGCGTGAGTATAGCCAAGATTACAAAATTACAGTGTGCTTTAACTCATTAACTACAGTAACTTAACAAAAATATTACTAATACGTTTCTGATTTTACATGAGGAGGTTGTTTCCTTCTGGAGGAACCAGGAAGAACAAAATCCTCTTCTATTTCCCATGCCATTGTAAACTATTCAAATACCAAAACTTCCAGTGACTTGGTTTAGTTCTAGCCATTGCTGCAATGTAACTGAACTTGAGTTTTTTCCCTTTTCAGTTTTACCTACTCTATGTCGTGTATAATTTATTTCTGTTGCTTTCCTGCTCCTCTTCTCCCCTTGTTCCTCTCCTTTGCCTATACAGCAATTCTGAGTCTTGCTTATACCCTCAGATGTTTATTGGGGCTGACTGGGAAACAAAGATTAGTAACCCCTTTTGTTTTTCATAGTGGGTGACTGTCCCAAATGTGTTAAATTCTAGCTTATCATCCTCAGTGGATGTGTATCAGTGCAAGAGGGATGAATTGTTTTGTTTCCCACTTTCTTCTTTTTCATCCTACTGACAGGGTGTAGACAGTTTACTGACATATTGTTTATGTGCAGTCAAATATCTGTTGGATTTTAATTTCTAATGTAGTTATAACTTTTCCACCGTAACGTTTCTCTCAATTCTCAGGGTGCTTTTAGCCGCCTTGACCCAACAGGCTCATTTGAGAAGAAAATGATTGAGAGGATTCCCTGTGGTCGTCTGGGAACTGTAGAAGAAATTGCAAATCTTGCTGCCTATTTCTGCAGTGACTATGCAAGCTGGGTTAATGGAGCAGTGAGTTATGGCTGATGTTGTTTACGCAGTTAACCTGATGATGGTCTGAGTTTTGCTGATACTTTCTATGAAGCCCCGGTTTCAGAATGAAACAAACTGTTACTCTGAAATTCTTTACAAGCATTATTAACCTTTTAATTGTAATGCATGGTAGTTAGTGCCTTTAAAAAGAACTTCTAAAAGTGATTGAATTACGTTATTTTAAGCGTGGCTTTTCTGATCCAAATCAATAAAAATCAACTTTCATAGTTCATAACAAGGAAATGCTGTAGAAACGCCACTATTATTAAATACACTGCTTATGCTTTCTCTAGGTTATAAGAATGGATGGTGGAGAATATGTTTCTATGGCAGGAGAATTCAATGATTTGAAGACGGTATTAATTCCTTTCTTATTCGAACAAAAATTAGATGTATAATTGTTATATGGAATTCCAGTAAAACGCTGTTTTCTTTTATTAGGTTACCAAAGAGCAGTGGGATGTGATGGAAGCAATGATTAGAAAAACAAAAAGCTCTTGAAGCATGTAACTGTATGGTGGAGATCTTTGGAAATGAACTGCTGCTTTTTCATTAATATTTAGAATTAATCAATTGAGGAATAGCCTTCAAAAATTTTTGTATGCAAATAAAATATTTTGAAATTGACATGTTTTGGATATGTGTATTTTTGCCATCTATAATCTGTTGCCAATAGCGAACAACAGTTGTTCATTGAAATTTTATTGGTTTTGATTATGTCTTGTAAAGCCATGACATAGTTACAGGTTTTTGTAATTGTGTTACAAAACATAGTTTTGTATGTTTTAGTTGTGGGGTTTTTTTTTATATTTCAGAGCATTATTTGTTTCTCAGATGCATGCAGGTGTCTCGATATTGTAATTCCAGTAGCATTTCTGGAATATCATAATTTAATAGTTTTTTTTCTCAGACTAACAATTACATTCAGTTAAATCTTAATCTTCACAGTTCAGTACAAAGTCTTAAACTTGCAACTAATAACATTTGAGATAGGATGTAACTCCTGTGGTTACAAAATCTTGAAATACGTGATCATCTTGGTCTCATCTTCTGCTGACATTTTCAGTCTGTTCATTATCTTATGCTGAACTTTAAAAATGACATTTAAGGACTAGCAATGCCTTTGCAAGGAGCTCACTCTGTCATGATTAAGTTAATGTTCTTGAAAATGAGAAACTAAAAATCATTTGCTCTTAGTATATGTGTGTGACTAGGGGAGTCTCTCAATGAAATGGTTTACTTAAGACGAGTAAATCTGGACTGAAAGTGTTGAAACCTTACTGGTTGGTTGAGATTTACAGAAATCCCTAGGTTTCATTTGCATTCATGGTCTGGTACTAAGTAAGTTTTATGATGGCATTACCTCTGAATCTAGTTAGTTTATTCACCCCAAATATGCAGGTGATATAAAATAAATAAATAAACCCCCAAACACCCAAGCAAGTTTTTTGCTGTCCCTTTTTTAGTAGTATTACATTTTCCAGATTAGGGAAGTGCTAGTTGTTTCCCCCATTTCAAACAGTGGGTGGAATTCTTCAAAGAAATTAGCAGCCTGAAATCCATGCCATGTTTTTTTAACTGTTTAACCTGAGCTCCAGACACTCCACACATACAAGCATGGACAAAGCTGTTATTTTAATTTTTTTCCAATTATTTCAGCAGTAGGTACTGCAGTGCTTAGATGTAATGCCTACTGACATAATAAATACCAGAAATCCATGATGTGACTAAACACACAGACCCACTATGCTTTTGCTCAACCACCACTAAAATACTGCTTTCCCTGGGTAATGTTCTTTGTTTCAAAAGTAAACTTCAGAGCTCAGTTCAGAAATACTTCTTTTTCACAACAAAAAGCATTGTGTCCCTATTCAAAAGTATGTAAAGAATTTCAAGTGCTTTGCAGTTTAATACCGATTCTTGACCTAAAAAGAAAAAGATTAAAAAAAAAATAAAAGGCTTTACTTCATTGCTTTGCTCATCATTCAGGACAACTTTGCATCTAGGAGGAACTCAGTTGAATTTACAGTGAACCTTACAGGGACCAAAGCTTTTTTTCTGAACCATCAGAGTTACTGGAATGTCGCCTTCAACAGTGACATTTTTGCTTTGTTTGATAAGGTGAGAATATCAAAGGGAGGCTACTTAAAGCCTGTCTTGCAAATAGATCCTGGATATTCATTCAAAACCAGAACATTTATCCCTTGCAGAAACAGGTATTACTTCCAAAAGCATCTTCTTCTACCTATTCACTGTAGCTAAATGAATTATTAGTTGTAAAGTGACAACAAAACGTTTTGTAAATGTAAAGCATTCTGGTTCAGTGACAGAACCAAAAAGCAGAGTTTAAATTTTAATGAGTATCTATAATAAGAACACAGTATTTTATCTTGCCTGTACCCATGACATCCATTTCAAACTGTGCAAGGTAGTTGCTTTCAGATTCAGAACATCCTGTGTTCACAAGACACACAATGTGTTGGTACAGGGTTTAGAAATGGCATATCATGTTTTAATGTGTTGTATCCTACTGAATAGTTTATAAAATATTTTGTAATGTATAGACTTAATTAAGTGAAAAAAATGAACTTTGATGTAGCCATCCACTTTTGCAGGAGAATGGAATAGTCTGGTTTGGATTAATTTTGTTCTTTAGAATAGTTGTTACACTTGCTAGGGACAGTAAAGGAACATTTCTATGAAGAGATAAATCTTGAACATCTTAAGTGCTATTTAATTGTTACTAAAGCAGCAACACATGACATCTGAACTCAGGAAAAGGACAAGAGAAAGTACCTTTATAGCGGTAATATGGCTTGGCTTGGAACCTGTTCTAGATGCCCACAGGGATGAGACTGTCCTGAAAGAGGCATGAAACATCCCTAATTCCCAAGATGTGCCCAATCTATAAGCATGTTTCACAGCCATGTATCTTGCACGCTTGTCACAGACATAAAGCATGGTCATCACAGCTGCTTTATTCCAAACATAGCAAAAGTGGATAAGAGACAGTATCCACGTTAAGCACACTGTTCTTTGCTGACATAATTTGTCCTGAGCTGGTTACCTCCTGACCCTACCTCCGGTTGCCAGTGAGCTACAATATAAAGGGGAGTGTGAAAAAGGTATTGCTTTGCTGCATAACAATTTTATGGAGATGAAGGAAGGGATAAGAAAGTGGAGGAATCAGTCAGAAAGGTGGGTTGCAGAAGCAGTTTGATTTTAATGGATCACATGGAAAACTTTGCTGGAATCTAAATACCTTTTTTTAAATTACTTTTGCATGACCCATTAGTCAAAGGTGTTGTTGCTTCTATGAACTCAACTTGGAGACATTCATAAAGGAGGATTTGTTGTCTGTTTTCAACTGAGAAGTACATCTTGTCTGCTCGATTAAATCTTGAAATTACCCTTTTTATTTCAGCTGACAATTTACTGTCTTTGAACCTGTCTTAAAATTTCTTAGATTAATTCAGTGCTATAAAAGTGGTATTGTATTATAGTAGCAGCTTATAAGCAAGTTATGAAAATCATTTGATGAAAGAGATCAGTTGTCAGTATCAGTATTGCCTTTTCACTATGATACTAGAACTGCTGTCAATCTTTGGTTCTATTTCTGGGAATTCCCTCCCTCCTTTTGAATATTTCAATCACTGTTGAGCATATTTGCTGTTGTTTACCAATGCAAGAGTCTGCTTTACAAACAGATGATGACACTGTCTGAGAGAACTGTGAGTTTCCACCTGTCCATACTGGCTTCCAAGTTGATTGGCACATGAACTCCTCGTTTATCTTTACTTTTTTTCATGTGCTGATAACACATAAGTAAAGACACTGAGTTGGCAGCAAAACTGTGCTTCTGTCTAACTCCATGGAGCAGCAAGTGTTATAACTGCTAAACACGTAACTCCTCTTTAACCAAGGTAAAAGCCCTAGTCTTTTTTGTGATAATTTAATATACAGTAAAATAAAATGATCTTTGGGATTTTGGTGCATTCACCTTCTTTTAATTGGTGCAGAACAACTTCAGTTGATTTCAGAGGGATTTGGAGGTGCTCAGCACTTCAGAAAATCAGGCCACATATATTTGGGTGCCTAAATACAGATTCTGAGCCTCCTCGTAGACACAGCAAGTAGGTGTGAGTCTTAGTATGCCTCTACACCAGTGATTAGATCAATGATTATGATGAGGGCTTAGTAAAAATGCACAAGATGCTGAATGGAACTTAATCAGAAGAAGCTGATGTCTAACGAAACAGAGACTTAATTCCAGTTTAAGTGGAGCATGTGTGCATTTAGTGAGACAAGGTTCATTTTACATAACAGAGCCACTGGCTGTCAGCATCCTCATCTGTATTTGACATTTGCATGTGGAATATGCTCCTTAGAAATTTCCTAAGCTTATGTGGGTAATCTTTTCAAAGGTGTGTAACTGAGTTGTAAGCAGGCAGGGTTAGGCTGGTGCTATGATAATGGAACTGTTCAGGGTACAACACTGCAGCAGTGAGCGAAAGCCAGATCACCTGCTTCAAGGGCTGTGTGCAATCCTGATTAAATGGTCAGTGAAAATTAGCATGATACTCTCCATAATGGGTAGTGGTTTACGTCACAGCTGCCAGTGGGCCAGCGTTAGTGGCTGCGGATCAGGCGAGCCTCAAGGTGCACTGATAGGCTGTGTTGTGACACATTTGGAAGCAGGCACTCACTGTCTGAGTAGGACAGTAGTTTTGAGTATTAGCTTGGGTCCTTATTTGAGTGTTTAATAAAATATATATTTTTAGACAGTAAAATGGTTAACAGTTTCAGTAAAGTGGATCCCAGGTAGTATATGCCAATCAGCTTCTCTGTTAGCATGAATATGACTGGAGTACCTGCACTACCTCATGAAACTGAGTTTTGTGCATACTGTGATTTTACTTTCAATCCTATTTTTTGTCACCAGATGTCTGCCAGAAGAAAGAAGATTACAGTCTTCTCTGTCATCACCTCTCTTACTATTCTAAGCCTTGTTCTGCTTCAACTCTGACAGTTTTTAAGAGTTCTGCCCACGAGTGGTTTAGAGGTTTTAAATCGTGGAGTTTTTGCAGCAGTTTTGACTTACCCATATTTGCTATACTTTGCTTTGCACTGGCATAGCAGACACCTGTGCTAGAACTGGGGTTTAGAATTGCTGTCTTTTAGACCAAGTTTTATTTATGAGAAATAACTGCAGGAAACATCCTGCCTGTGGGTGACCGGGACCTGCTTTCTGTGTCGTGCTCCTCAGCAGAGCCAGCTGGTAGGCAGCAGCAGTGGTAGAAGGGTGGCTTCAGAACAGATCAGTGACAGGTAACTTTACACATACTCAGGAAGACAGATTCCAGTTTCTGTGATGACTTTTTGTCAAAACACTTCAAACACTTCAAACACTTCATCTTCCAGTGTAACACTTTCAGCAAACAATCCCATCATATTTTTATGTACAAGTTTTTTGGGTTTTTTTTCTTTACACTTTTAAAATGTTAACGCAAAATCCAGAGTTTCAAGTGCACAGCATGAACAATATCAATCATTTATTGTACTTATAGGCAGATTCACTGTTCCTTCACTTAACAAACACAACTGTATTTCACATTGCATAGAGAAAAGAGAACAAGCAGGTGAGAAATTAAATCACTGTGCATGGAGTGGTGAGAACGAGCTAGCTTAATCTTACTTTAAGTTTTTGTGGCTTTTTTTCAGCAAGATCCCATTCCATACCACCAACTCCTTAACTTTCCAAGGCTTAGGCTGGAGAGAACTCACAGCTTAAGGCCATTTCTGAAATGGTATTTAGTTGCCTGAGTTCACCTGAGGAATTCAAGGGTTTATTAAGGTGGGAGTTCAGTGACTGTAATCTTGAAGGATCTGAGCCTCATTGTTTGAGACACATTTCAGATAAAATGCATTTGCTTCTTCTTGTTAAATAAGACACAGAGATGAATCTGAGAAGTCGTAGACAGCTGATCTGTTAACCTGGAATTGCTTCTGAAACAGTTGTACGTGGATACAACATAGGTTTATTGGCTTTAACAGACAGCCCCATTTCCTTTCTGTACCAGTACGTACTGGAAGCAAGGGCCTGGACATTTGTGGAGTTGTCTGGCATAGAACTGGTGTAAAGTAAAAAAGGAGCCAGGCCAAAAACCCAAAGGTTCAGGAAGACAGGGCTGTTTCCATAGTATAGTTCCCATTTAAAAAATACCTCTCTAGCATAATTTAAAGCAGAACCCACCATGTAAACTAAATTACTAAATTGGTATAAAGTCTTTTGCTTTGTTTGTTTAGTGTTTAATTTTAATACTATTATTATAGATTAGTAATTCAGTGTAAGATCCAAGGAGGCACATAATTTTTTTAAATTGTTTTGTCCTTTAAATGTTACAGAAAAAAGAATCCAGGAGATAGACAAGCTAGACGCCAACAATCTTAGGATATTAAATTTAATTAGAGATTACACAGAATATGATGTAAAAACAGCAATTTACTAGAATTATAACCTGCAAAATGTGAAAATAGTTTAGAAAATGGATTGTCATATTCTCTGACACAGCAATAGTCATGAAAGTTACACTTATAATATCATATGTTAATCTGTGTCTTAACTATACTACCTGTCATTTAGCCAGGATTCCAAGACAGATTAAAGGCATTTATTTCTGAAGTGCCTATGTTTAAATTCAGTAAAGTTAAACATCTAGATTGAAAACACTATATTTTCATCAACTACTGCGTGGAGATCTATCCCAGATAAATGCTTTGTCTATATGCCATGAGTCTGTAATGAGACAAGTAATTGAAAAACTGCAGAGAGCACAGACCTGTAAGTGGGTGGTTTGACAACTGAAATACTTCTTTAGTGCCTTGTTAAGTTTAGGAAATCAGACATGCCAACGTCTCTTTTCTGTTTCAGATCTAGATCATATTTAATCTGAATTGACGTTTTGCACTAAGAAAAGCGACATTTAGTTGTAATGGGAAAAGATATCTGCAGACCTGTTTGTTATGTAGTTCAACAGGAAATGCTGCAAGTGTCAAAGGATATGATGACCACAGCAATGTCAGCAGGTTTAATTTGTTTTCCAGCCGTGTTTATGAAAAAAAACCCACAAAAAAACCAAAAAACAAATCCAACCCTGACATATTTTAGTTTCTTTTTGAATATACAGACTGGCCCAAACATAGACATTCTCTTTATCAATCTTATTGTTACAAAAACTGTACATTACAAACAGTATAGAAACAAACTGAAAGGAATGTGCCACACATCCTGGCTAATTTTCTATATGCAGTTTAAAAATACAGCCTACTCCCTTATAGTGCACAGTTATTGTGTAGATAGAGTACATCACTAGTTAAGTGGACATGATAGAAGAGTTCTAGTTTTCTTCAGCACAGAGAATAAGAGCGAGTTCTGCTCGGTAAAGCTTTCCTCCATCAGACAAGGCCATGATGTTTTTCTTGTACGTTGCAAGGTTGTTAATGTCTAATTCCTATTTAAAGAACAGATAATGCTTTATAATCCTGTTTAGTTACCAGTATGAACAATGCTGGTAACTGGCAGGAAATGAGAAAACAAAAAGATATTCTCAGCCTATCCAGCAGTAACACATTGCAAATGTTGTTCATGTATTCGTATGTTATCCATATTATAGCCATATGTTAGATTGCTAATAGTTAATGTCTCAGAAGCAAGCTTTGACCATGTTGCTGTACAATCATAACTCTCTACCAATTCAGGATTTTGCTATGACTTCTGCAAAGATTTTTAGTTGTGCTTTGACTTCAGGAATTATGACTTAGCAGTTCTATATTTATCTTAATAGGGTGGATTAAAGTGCCCTTAAAATCTAAATTAAATCTAATCTCTAAGGGGAAAAAAAGCCCACTAGGATTACCTTTTTATTCTTTTCACAGAGATCCTTCAGTAGTGCATCGAGTTCATTTTCATCTATATATCCATTGCCATCCTGAAAATTAACATTAATTTTATTAAATATTTATTTTTCATTTTGAAAGTTATGGTTAGTTTTCTACAAATTCAGAAAACAAGTGCCTTCAAACTATGCAACTAATTAAAAGGTGTTTTTAGACTTACTTGATCATACATCTCAAAGGCTTTATTGAATTCTTTTGCACACATTTTGACACCCTATATGCCAAAAGGAAAACAAATGAATTAATGACACCAGTTATGTGTGATGGTAACAGGTTACCTTAAGAATGAGAATATTCATACCTGAAATTTAATAAGAAAATTTTCCTGTACAGGGAGTAGTCTTTGGAGAGAAAAAAACAAAGGTCAAAATATTTAACTGCTTCCCTAACAACAATGGTACATGATATTTGTTGTGAAAAAGACAGAAAACATACCTCGCCAGTTCAGTAAGCTCCAACTTTCCATCATTGTTTGCATCAAACATCCTGAGCTGAAAGAATGTATAGTTTTACATTAATAACCAAACTAAATCAACATAATGAAGAAAACACTTTTTGAAAAGCTTCAATGAAATTTAGCCTTTATTTTGTGCTGAAATGCTAGCCCCGGGTTTTAATCTGTCACATTTGCTGTGTGACACATTTATTTAAAATACTAAGTAACTTTAGTAATTAATTCTACTGCAAAAGCCTGATAAAAATCCAGATGAACAATTCTGATTAACCTACTGTAAGGTAGGTCTTAACCTGCCTACACTGAGGAATGTCCCATATGAGAAATGCACATGCAATTATTTATAAATGAGTGCTGACATGATAACATTTTACTTTTGAATTCATGTCATGATTGGATAATAGCTTCATTATTCTCTATTCATAAAGGTGAAACAACAGTTGGGTAAAGTTCAGCTGAATCCAAAGCATTCAATTCCTTAGACAGAAAATAATAGACTTTTCATTCAATTGGCTGCAAGATCTAAATATTTAAGTAAAGATCATGTTCTGTTTCTGTGATATATTTCAAGAAAAGCATGAGCAGATGCTGTAGATAACATTTTGTTAATGGTATGAAAATGGGATATTAAATCTCTCCAAATAATTATAATTAAATTATAGGAATGAATATATTATTGTAATTTGACAAAATAAGTGAATACTATTTCTAATTATTTTAATAACTGTATTGTATTAAAGTGTTTTCCTTTGAGGCCTTGAAATGATGAGCTCCTGCTGCTTGAGAGGCATAGCTTATATTCATTATTAGAAGTAGATGGAGATATTGCACCTGCGTAGGAAGCCCTCTCTAGTTTTTATGTCTATATAGCTCCATTTTTCTACTTTCAAGTATTATTTTGTCTTTGCTGTATAAAAGAGTCACAAAAGCAGCAAACCATACAAAACATTTTTAGACATTGTACTGAAAACACCACCACCCACACTCCATCCCATCACTTTCAATCACAGTAATTTTAGATGTAATTTTTAGATAAGAGGAAAAGCGACATCCTGTACTTAGATAAGTGTATATCCTTTTAAAGATAGAATTAATGCCATGAAAAAAAAGACCTAATTTCACTGGGTTAATGCACAATGAATGGCAAAGGAGAACAGAAAAGAGACCAATTCTATAAACATTTATTTCTACATAACACCCTGGTTCCTTTTAACATTTCCTTTCCTTGTATAAAAGCATCTGTCTTTCATGCATTTCCCATGAAAAGAGATTTGCATTTGGGGGAGGCAAGCAGTGGCAGCTGTGAAGTAAACATATTTTGGATTTTGATGGGTTGTTAGTGGCTGGCTGTGCCTGCCTGCAGCTGCTCAGGACTGTATGTTTTCTATTAGTTTTCTTTTCTAGTTTCTGAGGAGATTATGGGATAGTTGGAGAGGGACTTTTTGTAACAGAAAGTAGTGATAGGAGGAATGGCCTTAAACTGGCAGAGGGTAGATTTAGACATTAGGAAAAAGTTCTTTACTGTGAGGGTGGTGAGGCACTGGCACAGGTTGCCCAGAGAAGCTGTGGCTGCCCCATCCCTGGCAGTGTTCAAGGCCAGGTTGTATTGAGCTTTGAGCAACATGGTCTAGTGGAAGGTGTTCCTGCCTTTGGCAGTGGGGCTGGGAACTAGATGGTCTTTAAGTTCCCTTCCAACCCAAACCCTTTTTTGATTCTGCTATTTTCCCCCATGGGAGGGATGGGAAACCCCATGTGCTTCCCATCGGCCGTGGTGAATGGGATGCTCATCTAACTGGGGGCATTGAAGCAGTCAGGGGCACTTTCTGCTTCAATTTGAGTGTGTGCATGTGGCCAGGATAGGTTGGATTCGGAAGCTCCCATTCAGCTTGGTCTTAACGAGCGCTTGACCTGAAAAGTGTGTTTATGTTTTAATAACACCAACAACGTTCCAAAAAGGAAGGTTTGTTGCAACAGTATGTTGCTTTATTGGCAAAATTCTCAAGAAAGAGAAAGAAAATGCTTTTGCTTTTAAAAAGTACATTTTCTTGTATGATTTTGAGCTGGGGACCATTAATGCAGTCAAATGTCAAATTCTTGTCGTCACCAGGGTTGATTTTATTCATGTGTGTTTTTATTACAGTTTGTGGTTTTTTCTGCGCACTGAATTAAAAGGAATGGAAATTACCTCTGTAATGTCCGATTGAGGTTACTGCACTGGGCTCGTGATGCTTACATCGCTGTGGCAGGGAAGGATGTTGCTGTAAGGTATTTTGTCAGTAAGCACAGAGACTGTGCTGTAGAAGTGTTTGAAAATACCAACATTGTTCAGTTTGTGGAGAAAAAGTTAGAGAAGAAACTTACTACTGCTGCAGTCATGCTCCTCTGAGCAAACGTGTAATCTGAAGCATTTGAAAGATAAGGGTATAAACAAAGAGGGAAATTGCCTATGGATGTCTCTAGCAGAGCTGAGGTTTCAGTTCATGCATTTAGAAGAACAGTTAAGTCCCACCAGTAGAATCATGCTTGAGTTTTACATGAAGGACATCATCTCTGTTGTGTGGCAGCATTTAAGTCCAAAGCTGACATAAATAAA
This sequence comes from Coracopsis vasa, assembly GCA_026283785.1. Classification (NCBI taxonomy): domain Eukaryota; kingdom Metazoa; phylum Chordata; class Aves; order Psittaciformes; family Psittacidae; genus Coracopsis; species Coracopsis vasa. The sequence continues at coordinate 42,716 of JANHGB010023635.1, forward strand.
GTTTCAAATCATAAGTGATCTGGTAAGTTAAAGATATGGGAAATCATATCCCATTTGGCTGTGGCAACATAACAAGTAGCTCTCAGAAGTCTAATTGGCATTGCCAGCAGGGAAGAGCAAAAGGGCATGGTAGGGACACACAGAAGGAAAGGGATTTTGAGCTGTTCAATGTTGCTAACTTGCAAAGGTTGCGCAGTGTTTTGGGTAAAAATATTCCTTTATCGATAGTCAGTTGGTAGCAGGGCTGGAACAGTGGCAAAGTTATTGAAAAATGTGTTTAACCTAAAACTTTGTTAAATTCTCAGCCTAGCCCCAAAGCTGCAGGTAAGCACACAGCCCTAGACCAGCTGTCCTTAAAGCCCTGAAAAGCAGTATTTGTAGGGATTTTTTTTAAATACTTTAAGTATAAACTATAAAAAGAACAGAATGAGGGTTTTAAGGAAAAAAAAAAAACTGGGATAGATTGATTTTTTCCTATCATTATTTTAGTTGTTAAAATAATCAGTTCTTTCAGTCAATTCTTGGTGAGGCGGGTAGGCTGGAAAGGCGAGGTGTCCATAGGGTGGGGATTCCCATGTGCTTCCTCAGGCTGTTCCCGTGGGGCAGCAGGACAGGCAAGGGCCATGTCCACCCCAGGGCACATTGAGTGGCTTCTGTGACTGCTGATGGGCTGAACAAGCCTGATTGTTTGCAAAATGTGGAACCGTTAGGAATATTGCTGCCGTGATTTAATTAGACAAAAATTATTAGGGGTGGTGTGCATTAATCTAATGCAGTGAAATCACCATTGAAACCTGACTGGCTTATCAAATGCTTGCAAGGACTGGGGTTTCTTGGAGGTGGAAATAAGTGGAGAAAACTGATCTTGAAATATTTTGTGTTGCAGAAATTGCATGTTTGCTGGAGGAAGCCCATGCTTGTGCACCTCTGTATTTATGTGCTTTTCTAAGGTTGCCATTTGTATTGTGCTCTTCAGATTTTCTTGACTGGATTTCCGGCTGCAGGTTGTCTGTGTAAAATATGGTCTTGAAGATGAAGTTCTAAAGGGAATAAAGCAAGTACAATAGATGGAGTGGCCATTTGTCAGGAAACCTACACAAGCCATTAAATGCTGGTTTCCACTTTAGGTGTTGTAAAAATGAGAAGTGTGCTAATACAGGGCTCTATTGATCAGGGAAGGTCCCGGCATCTCCCACTAGGAAACATTATGTACTGCCATGAGTTCCTTTGTGAGATGGCCAATCTGTCCTCAAAATATCTTGGATGCCTTCTACCCACTTGCTGTCTGAGTTTGTGTAAAAAACGTGAGCCAGAATGGAATTTCATGAGCAGAAAATAGGATTGTGTTGATATGAAATAGCCTTTGACTGTAAAGGCTTCCTGAGTGCTTGATTCATACATGCAGAAGATGGACTTTTCCAGATATATTTTTAATGTGTGCTTGCACTCTGTAGAACTAAGTTTTTGAAGAAAACTTAAAAAAAGAAAAAATTTAAAAATTCCTTTTATTATATTTATTTAAGTTAATATGAAGTAATCTGATGATCAGCAAGATGTTCAACCTGCAAATCTTTCTCTCAATTTAATAAGCTTATCCTTGGTGATTACAGAAATGGCAAAGAAAATGGCAAGAAACCATGATTAATAAAATCATAAATGTGGCATATTTTAGTGGACACCAGCACTGCATGTTGGTCTTGTCTGTGTTTGCTTTGAGCCAGCTGTACTTTATGGAGGGAATGAGGGCAGCCTGAAATCTTGACACTCTTGTTCAGTGTTATGAACATGCGTATTTCACCTGGGAAGAAGGATGCTTTATTTTAATCCTTCTGTTTGCATATGAATAGTCTAAAATTTGGCTTTATTTAACGCGTTAACTGAAAGTCCATGAACAGAGAAGCAATGCATAAAGCCTGCAGATGGTTACAGGGAAATTGTATGGAAATTGAAGGAAAAGTAGATTAAAAATAATAACTTTCCTTATATCATCTGTGGAAGTGTCTTGCTTTGCCTCTATATGAAAATACAAAGCAACATTTGTCTTTTTTCCTACACTTTTTATGAAATTAAATTGGAAGGAAAAAAGCAGGTAAATTTTCTCTTGGAAAGAAGCACATTAATACATAGGCTTCTTTAAGGAGAGATACTGCATCAATAAAATGTGCATAAATATTAGAAGAGTTTTGAAGCTGCTATTTGAGTAATTTTATTCTAGGAAATATAGCAGGTATAATTAAGATTTTACTTTCATGTCTGTAAAGATATCCAAGATATCCAGGTAAAGCACTAAGCAGGTTCTCCCTCCATAAGTAGGTAGTGCTGGTTCAAAGCTACAACTTCAACTGACAAACAGGAAGTTATTTTCCCTTTCTAAGTAGTAGCATGAGTCACTGAGTTTCATTAGCATCATGTTAAAAAAAAATTGATTTTAAATCCTTTCAAAGACATATTTTAGATTAAAAACTGCCACCTCAGTTCTGTTTCATTGCTGTCTTTAAGAAAGTGTTTGAAATGGGGCACACTCATATAAGCCAACTACAGAAGACCATCATATATTCAGATTTTAACTTCTAGTCTAAAAGGTACAGGTAAACTTACAGTCTCTCTCACAGGGCAATTCCTGATTTTTTTTTTGGTTGGTTGCTTGGTTTTGGGTTTGTTGTTGTTTTTTTTTTTTTTTTTTTACAAATGAAAAGTCTTTAAATTGTTTTCATCATTTAAGACAGATGAAAACCAAAAATGGCTTCCGTATTTCATTAATATTGTGTATTTTACTGCCGTCTTTATGGCATTTATTTGTACTAAAGGATAGTCTGAAACAAGCATCAGTTAAGGTAATGGGATTGTAAAGCAATCATGTAATTAGTTATCTGACTTAAGTCATTTGAAAAAAAATTTATAGCTATGTATTGAAAAGCTGCTTCTAAAAGGGAAAATAAACAGCGGAGTATGAAATGAGCAGGCAGCATAAAGGGATGAGAGTTCTCCTCTTGGGAAGTAGAAAGATCTGATTATCAGTCCTCTTGGAAGCCCTGTGAATAATCCTGGACAGCAAAGACAGAGCATGAGAAGAATGGTGAGAGATTTAGAAAATACAGGTTGTGGACAGCATTTGATGGAACTGGGTTTATTTTGTCCAAACAAAGTAGAAAGAGGGAGAGAAGTTTTCCAGATTGATCACAGGTGAAAAGCTCTCTGAAGGAGGGTGGCTGGACATGCAGGCAGCGCGCACATGGCAGATGTAATCGTCGTCTCTACTTCAAGCATTCATTTTGTCTATTAAAGAAAAAAAATCATCCTGCCTAGGAGGAAGCTGTATTTCTTCTGCTTTTTTTTTTTGATATTCAAACTTTATTAAAAAAAAACCCAAAAACGAAACACCAAAACTCCAAAACCAGGGTGAGGCGGATTGCAAAATGTTGTTTTCCAGTCGTGATAATAACTATATACAGAAATGTGCAATCTGGAGATGTTACAAATATGCTACAACCATTTTAATATGCATGTATTTTGTCTGATTTAGCAAATTATTCAAAACTACTCAATTTTCAATTACTTATTTTGAAATGGTCTAATTTAGGAGCTGAAATCTCGGGTTTGCTGTTCAGTATTGCTGAATCCCATGGTTTAAGTACCAAGAATGAAGCATTCTTCTGTGATTTTCTATATACTTAGTTATTTCCCTCATATAAACCTCACAATTCTTCAGAAATATAAAGCATATTTATCCATTGCTTAAATATTTCACTTAAATCCTGAGGTTTGTTCTTTAAATTTCCATTAATTTGCACTGTTTGGTCTATTGAGGTTTTCATTTGTCAAAATTGTTAGCTCTTGGGTATTAGTTACACAAATATTGATGTGTAGCTTTGGCCTGTTAGCTATCAATTGAAATCAGGAAATCAATAGAGTTAATAGCTCCTCATTGCCTAGTTGATGCATTTGCAAGGCTGAGTCGCGTATTGTCAGGGAACAATCAATTCAGTCAAAAACTATTACACCATCACCACCAGAAACGGTTTCATAACGTGTGTTTATAGTTGACCTGAGTTTCCACAGCAGCTCTACATGCAAAATATCGCTTTTTGGGGTCTCTTTTCACAGGGTTATTAAGTCAGAGATGTGGGGGACAGCTCTGGTGGTGACAGCAGGGACCCAACTAACTTGTGGCATGCTCTCCCATGACAAGTCTTGGTGTGGTTTACAGTGGTTTATATAAATGGGGTTGTTAGGTAAAGACTCTGCTTTCTGGCTTCTAGCAGTAATGACAATTTCCTAAAGCTGTTAGTTGTATTGTTTGTGTCTGTGATGCAAACCAAGGACCTCAGAACTGGAGTGGTGCTCCCATTGATTTTGAAGCAAATAAGAAATAAAGGAATCAATTTACATCACAGCTCCCAGCTGGGGGGAAAAACGTGAACCAAAGCAGAATAAAGCAGAGCCTATTCTTCAGTTTCCTGAAATATTCTACTCATTTTCTTTTCATTCTCCAAGCGTATGGTTGTGCTTTCTTGGGTTTATACTTAAAAAGGGAACTGTGAAGCATAAAGGTGCATCTCTGAGATAATAGGCTTACAGATGTGTAAAAGCATGCATATATTTTCTTTCATTTTTCTCAAGACAAGTGTACAGTATTTACATTTGTAGTTCAAAACTCTTTGTCAAGTAATTAATTAAACATAGTTGAAGAATTTTTAGATGGCTGCAGAATCTAAATATATCTAGAAAATAATACCTAAAAATAACTGTGGTACTTACTGTGGTTCATATAAACAAATTTTGTAGGTATAGACACTGCTTTCTGGCCTTTAGGAGTAAGGACAATTTCATAAAGCTCTTAGCTGTTTTCTTTGTGTCTGCGATGCAAACTGAGAACCTCAAAACTGAAGTGGTGCATTAGAAGGCAATAAAGAAATCAGTTTACCAGCTGGAAAATTATCAAGTAGTATAGATGCTTTCCTGGGCTGTAAGTTGTGAAAATTTGAAGCAAAGCTATTGCTAAGTGAAAGGTAGAGAGCCTTTTAAAAGCTGAGTGGATTTTTGGGGAGAGGGTGTCTTTTCCATTTAATACATCTTTATGACAGATAAAACTTGTAGCATCTTACTTTAATCTTTGCCTGCTTTTGCGCTTCTCAAAAGCTGTAGCTATTGTAGGTGCCGCCACCCCAGTTTACCCGAGACACAGGTTTTGATCTGCTGGTACCAGATTATTCTGGGGATCAGTGCACAATTAGCAGATGCTGAGATTCTGAAAGTAGTTGCCTTGTGAACCATAAATGAAGGATTATGGTCTCCAAGTCCATATTTTAGAGCTTCTGAAATAAGAAAAGGATGATCTGCCAGGGAGGGCTTTAGGAGCTGCTGTGTGTCTGTGGGCAGGAGAGGCTCACCCTGCCCCACCAGCCTGGCAGCTCTGAATCAGCATTCAGCCTGCTCAGTACCCTATGTAAAAAAAAATCATGGTTATTTTAACTCAAACATGTGCATGCTCCACAATCTCTCATGTTAATGAACTGTACTCAGGTACACAGATCATGGGTGTGCAAACAGCTGCTTTCATCCTCTTTCTAGGTTGGTACAGCGTAATGGAAACAGATGCAAGTGGTTTCTGCACTGGTACCATGCTTGCTGTGGGTGCTGTCCTCTGATGTTTGCGAGGCTTTCTGGAAAATTACAATGGAAAATAATCCATATGTTAAAGGGCCTTCTTAAAAATTGTGTATCATTTCAGATCATTTAGCTATTTAAGCCATTTAGTAATAAGGACCATGCTTCATAATTAAACGGTATGAAATAGAGTTAAAAAGCAGGAACAGTCAAATCTATCTATAAGTATACCGTAACTGTAGTCTAATTTTATGTTAAAATGTATACTTAGAGGAGTAATTGAATACATCGTTCAATGTAAATGAGAAATGGCTCTATGGACTTTAAAGGAATTCATTATTTGCAGTCAGAAGAGCCTTATCTTTTTGATTAAGACTACAGTGCCACAATGCTTTTTCTCTAAGTGCATGTGTAAGTCATCACACTCAATTTAAAAGAAATACATACGTTCAAAGCATCAAACATCTAAATATTTGCTAGTTATTATTTTAAAGTCTATATTCCTATTTTCCAAAGTACTTGCAAGAAAATTGTGTCATTCATTTCATTTTATTTAAGTATTTTTATTCACAGGAAAAGATAGGTTTTTAAAGTCAAAGAAAAAATCCAGACACTTGGTAAACATGTAGGATGAATGAAATACAGACTAAATTAATGATACTTAAGATGACATACATAATTATAACAGAAAGGTCAGGGTAGATGGCAGCTTTCCCAAGTATATAGAGTGTCAGAAAAATCCCCAAAGTATATATTTTAATTGAGTTATGTTTTCTTTCCTTCACATTGAAGCATTAAGGTATTAGCCCGTTCCTGGGCCTGCGTTCCTAGAATTTAACATGGCAAAATTCCCAGTCCTACATTTTGACAGTAAAACCACATCATGCATAGGCTCCTTCCAGCAGTGAAATACCACTTTGTATTTGTCTCCAAATCATCAGTTTCTTTTTAAACAGAAATATATTTAATATACAGGGAAAATAAATTTTACAAGGGTGAGGATGAATTGAACGCTGTTTTTGAGATGTGAGAAACGTGTGAAAAATGGAAAAAGCAAACCAGTGCAACAGAAACAACCAAAATGCACAGCGGAAGGCAAATAAACAGCAGGTAGAGTGCATGGCATGTCCTGAGGAGCTGGGTTGGTTGCACCAATGCACTAAGCCTTGTGCAAGCGAGCACCAGGCTAAGCCTTGTCCCTAAGTCTAGCGCTTAGTCCTGTCCCAAGCTTCGGAACTGCAGGAGTTGCCCAGATCCAGGGCTGCCCTGGACGGGGACTGGGCAGGGACCAGCCGTGGATAGAACTCTTTGCCAAAGTAACCGACAGATGCCCTTCCTTTGAAGATTTATCCTGATGAAAAACAAAACGAAACATGGAACCGTGCAGCCAGCCACTTAGGTTTTAGGTTCTCTTGGACTGAGTCTGGCTTAAACTACTCAAGCCAACAGCAACAGAAAGCTGGAGGGATGCTTTACCCCACCCTGACCAGTACCAACTCCTTTTTTCCATCAGGAAAAAGGCCTTCAGGGGCTCCACGTAACTGGGATGTGGGGAAAATTACTTCAGTGCACATATTCCCCAGCAAAGGAATTGAGTGTAATTGTTTTATCCATTAACAATTGTCAGAAAGTTGTTTGTTCGAGGTTTTTTTATTTCATTTTTTAAGTCTTTGATTAGCTTCCAGCCCATCCCAGTTAGCCAGCGTTCCTCCCTGTGCTTCTCCAGTTACACTGAAATATGGCTCGGTGCTAATGCATGGTGCCTGGTAGGAATGTGCCCTATGGGGATACCTAGGCTGGGGTGTGGGAGGTCCTACTCGCTTGATAATATTGTCTGCCTTGTGAAAAGGAAGGATGCACAGGAAAAAAAGGTTGGTTGTGTCCTGGGAAGGCTGCTTCCTCAACGAGAGTGAATGGAATTAACTAAATTAGAGGTTTGGAGCAGAGAAATATCCTTAATGATATAAAACGAAAGGCTAACCAAGTGTTGAAACCCTTCTTACTCTTTTTTCCTTTTGGTGTCTCACTTAGTAATGTACGGAGTTGTTTGAGCCCATGCATTGTCCCTACAGCCCTATTCTGAGCTGTGTCTAGAGCAAAGCACATTTGTGTGTGTGCAAATGCAGGTGTACCTTCATGCATGCACACACCAAAACCATGTTTCTGCATTAAACCAAATCAAATGCTTGGAAATTAAGAAAAAAAAAAACAGAATCAAGCATTATGACTTTTAAAGTCCTTAATTGCAAATTTTCTGCAGGGGCTCTGCCTCAGTCAGTGTTGTTTCATTTTGGACAGTCTTTAGTTAATTACTTTATGTTCTCATCATTCAATATGCGGGTCCGTACTTTATTTGACTGTAGCTATTCAAACCTCATCTTAAAAGCAGCAGTATGAATTTCTTCACAGGCTGTTCCAGGGACTCATCACTACGGGATCAGAGCATGTCATGAACATTAATTTATCCTCACAACAGCTTGGTGAGTTATTATTAATTCTGGGGGTTTTGAGAGCAGAGATTGAAGTATAACAGGGTTTCAGTTCTGGAGAATTTTTAAGGCAGAACATTGTCTCCACCATACTTAATCCTGCATTTTTTGTACCCAAACCCTGCTCCCATTTACTTCAGTTGCCATGTGTGATTTGTCTGGGGCAGGAGCCTGGTCCAGCCCTTGTGTTTCCTGTAGAAAATGGGCAGGGTGGTCAATGGCCATGCTGTGATTACCCCCATGAAATGGGAGGAACAGTCTTGCATCAAATGCAGTTCTTCAGGGCATGTTAACTGCAGTTAACATTGCCAGCTATCCCTTTAACCCTGATCTTCTTTGCTGTGCATTTTCCTGTTTGTGCAACACACCTGTTCCCTTTTTCACTTCTGGTTGGTATGGTTTCATCCCTACTTCAGGAGTTGCAGAGAGCTCCAGGGAAACTGTCTTTCTTCAATATCATCTGAAGCAGCAGCAGCATTTGTAGTAAAGTCTGAGCATTTTAAGCTTGTACATATGTGTTAGACATAGCAAACCATGCAGTGCTGTGTATATTAAGCCAATCTTCAGTCTTTTGGGGCTGAAAATAAAAAATCTTCGGAAAGCAGGAGCAAGGAATTTAAGATTTGACTAAATGAATGTGAATTTTGAATAGCAGGGCAAAAGCAGTAACTGAATGTTTAGAAGTCAAGTTTGCCAACAGTTGGCAAATCAATACCATTTTACTGTCTTCATAAACAGCTGGACCAGCTGGACTGAAGTCTTCTGCACAACATTCAGCCTGGGGTAGAGATGAGCATCCAAAGACTTTAACCCAAAACATTTCAGGTTTGACAAACTTGCAAGCAGCTCAAAGCAGGATCTTGTAGCAGGATGGGTTAGGCAATCTTTGCTAAAAGTATTGTTACCAGGGCAATGTATAATCTATAGAGAAAAAGATGTCTAAAGCAATGGTCTAACAAGGTCATCGATATGGATTTAAAACAATCTTTTCCAAGTGGGCTCTGCAGGACCTCTCAAAAACTTTGGCAAGTGTATTTTTGATATCTCAGATTTTTATTTTATACCAAACAAGGGAGAAAATTTGGAATGTTTTTGTGGTAGGCCAAGGTGATCAGCCTGGGTGGCAGGATTCCCATTCTGGAACCCACCTGCCTTGCAGCCTTCCTTTGGTTTCCATCGGGTTTGCTTTGTGTGTTGTTTTTGTCATCGAGTGAGTCTCTGAAAACTGTTTCAGGATTTGTAGTGTTACAAGCTCCGTCAGAGGCAGACTGATAGACTGGGGATAAAAGAGAGAGTCTAAATTGCAAAATACATTAATTTATTCGACCGGCTGCAGTTTACATATGACAGCCACATCCATATTCACACCCCTACCTCCGTGCTACCTACCTCAGAGTGAGGAAGTATGTGCAGAGAGCATCGTGTTGATGGGTTTACTGGATTAGATGTCTTTTGCTGCCCACCCTGTTTCAGGCAGCGATTGTGCCAGCACCGTGACTATTCAGAGCTGTGCTGGCAGCCTGCATCATGAAGAAGCGAGTTAGAGCATCTCGGTGAGAAGCTCATGTCCGTGTTCACAAAAAAACAGGGATGAGTTAAGGAGTCTGTGAAGCTGGGGGAGATGGTTCTGTTGGTTAGATTTGACAGAAATTGTGTCCATTTCCTTAAACCACAATCCCTTTTGTGGAGTCTTTTATTTTCTGTTAAAAAATGGGGTTTTGTGGATCTTGGTGGCTGTGCCAACATTGCATGTGTACTTACCGCATGTCAAATGGGTATTTATCTGAGAGACCAGGGTGAATATGTGGGATAAGCATGGGTCTTAACTGAGAATTGTCTTGTTTATGCTGGCTAAGGCCTCGATGAAATGGGATTTTAAATACATGTAGCGTATTTTATTGGTGCTAGACAGATGTTTAGCTGGTGTGAATGGCATTATATTATGTGCCAGCTAAAGGCCTAGCCCAGGAAAGAAGTGGAAAAATAATTAAAACCAAACAAACAACAATTTACTACTCTACATTTCATTTTTAGCCACTTAAATGGTAATACAGTGTTTGAGGGCAGCCAGAGGTGGTTGTAGCTGCTGTGCATTTCCCCTGATGTGTTACTGCGAATCAATATATGGACTGGAATAAAAGCATGGAAGTTACTGACACTGAGCATCACAGTGGCACCGTATGTCAGTGTGTGATACTGTGGAATTGTTAAATAGCGCATCCTGGAAAGACTCTGCAGATGTTGCCACACATTATAACATGCAGTAGGGAAAAACAAGGAAAATCACTGGGCGCATACAATCACCCATCTTCAGCTTTCAACATTGCTTTTGACGTGTAAACCAAAAATGCAAAAGCCTGGACACTGCGAAGTTTCAGCCTTACTGTTCTGCACATCCCGCAGTGTGCCCAAGTTCAGCCACTCGTCTTGTTCCTGCTGTAGCCTACAATGCACCAGATTTTTTTCACTATTGTACGTCCAGTACAATATCCAACTATACAGAGTTAGCTCCCTCTATATAGTGGGGTGTGGCTAGATGCAGAAATTTATTCACCTGTATTTGTATAATAGATATGTGTATAGGTTTAACATAGACAAATTGTTATATATTATACTTATGTGTAATATAACACTCGTTAGTTTGTACATACAATATAGAGGTTATTTGGGATAGAGATATATAAAAGATAGAAGAACCCAGTAATTGCCTTTAAGATCAGAGCTCAGAGCATTACCTTGGATTTTACAAGGCCAGCGAGCACAAAAGAGCAGTAATTTATGAGCTCAGCGTAAAAGAATAGCATAATTGCATTAAAAATTAATGCTAATGAACACTAAAATGGGGAAGGTGGTTATGATGAAAGTTTGTATTCATCTTCCCTGGTTTGAATGATGGCTAGTGGCTTGATTAATGGCTTAATTTCTATCAATTAGCGGGGAAAAATCTCCTACGAGACAAGGGTAAATTGAGCATTGAATTACATATCTTGCTTTTGTGTGCTGAGAAAAAAGAGCGGCGAGGCTCTGATATTAGCCACAGTGACAAATGCGGTGTGCCCTGCACCGGCTGCGCCGCCTCTCCCGGCGGGTGCTGCCATGTGGCTCTGGGTGTGTGGTGGGGGCAGCCGGCTCACCGGCCCCGAGCTGGCCCACTCTTCTCCCACCCGGGGCTTCTTTTGCTCCCCCTATTAATGGAAGGAAAACCTCTGGCAATTTTAAGCGTGTTAGGGCTGTTTGCTAATGCTTTGTTAGCCAAGTTTGATTTCTTCCCAGAATATGTTCAAAAATACCCCAAAAGGCCTCAAAATGTGAGTGAATGTAGGAACTAGCATGTGCGTGAAAAGTGCAACAGAGAGGGTAACCTCCATGCAGTTTGTGTGGCTAGAGCAAGAATCCCAGTGTTCCTAAGTTGCTTAAATTAAATGTTCTTAAATCCAGAACTCAATTGCTAACGTTTCCCATCATATTTTTTGCTCAATTTTATACCACCTACTTCCATTCTTTTTAAAGAAAAGCCTGTTAGTATCCAGGCTTGTTTTAAAATACTGTGAAAGCTAGGTTATAATTTATTAAAATAGAAAATTGTAAATACTCTAATACTCTCTAATAAGTGCTATGTTATATATTTTATACATTATATACTACATACTACATTGTATGTATATTTAGTACATTAAATATATATTTTAATACATTAAAATATATAAAGTGTAGTATAGAATACTATGCGATATGTAATACATTATGATGTATTAAAATAGCATGTTGCAAGTACTGTAGAGTACTTAGTGTATGTAGAATGCTTAGTGTATTAGAGTGCTGCAGTACTTACAGGTTGCTATTTTAATGCAGTATAATTGTACTACCAGAGTACTTACAGTTAAGTTTGAAGAATACAAATCAATACTAAAAACTTTCTGTGGCCACAGGTGCTCTATTTGGGGTATGTTTTATTGTTTCTGTGACTCTGTCTGGAAAAAGTTAGTTCTCCGGCAACCTCAAGAGCTGGGAAATAGTGTGGCCAAGTGTTGAAACAGCGCTTTGACACCGCGGAGGGGATCTGGAAACGTTAGCGGCGTCAAGCAGCGTGTATCCTGAGCTAAAGCTGTTAGAGGGAAGAGGGAGTTTTGAAGCTAATCCCCACTTCCCCTCCGGCTGCAGCGCTGCGGGCGGCCCAGCAGGGGTGGATGCAGGGGTGGATGCAGGGATGGATGCCGGGCTCGCAGCACCTCCGGGGCTCATCCTCGCGGTTTTCCCACCGCTCCAGACAAAGGCGGGCTGCGGCCGGCGTTGTGCGTGGCGGTGCCTCCCTCTAACGGCTGCGAGCCTGCCCGTGGGAAGCCGCGGTGAGGCCACCATCGCCCGCGCTCCGCCGCCTACGAGGGCTTCCCCCGGCTCCAGCGGGCAGGAGGAGAAGGGACTCGGCGTGGGGGGGAGTTCTTGGCGTTAACACAGGGGCGTGTGAGCGCTGTTCGTGCCTTGGCGCGTTTGTTGAGCTGGGCTGGCGGGTGCCAGAGGTCTCGCAACGAGAGAGGGTGGGGAAGGCACCAACCGGGTCTTGCTCGCAGCTTTGCCGGTCACCCCAGGCCTCCCTGGGCCTCGGCGCTCGGACGTGGGGAAAGGTGTCAGGGCTTGAGGTCACGCTCTGCAAATACCTGCGGGCTCCAGCGTGTGCGCCAGTGGCAGGGGGGAGCCCCCGTTACCATCACTGACTGCGTCCTGCGCGGAGAAAAGATCTGAGGGGCGGGGAGGAAATCCCTGAAAATCAGAGCCCCAAGTTTTGTACAGTCTCGTAGTGACACGAATGAAGTGAATCCCACCGCTCCTGCCGGACTTTCCCTCCTCCTCCTAGCGCTTTCATTTTGTTCAACAGCAGTATTCCCGTGCACTGCGCTGTGGAAGGCAGTCGGTCTCAGCACCGTGTAGTTTTTCTGTCTCTTCCGCTGCAGCTTGTCCAGATAAAAACTTAATTTTTCTTTGAACATGTCAGTTTGCACAGCGAAAACAAAACCAGGAAGCAATTAAAAAGCACTGGGCGTGTGCAAAACAGCAGTTTTGTTGAAACAGCACACAGTTCTATAATGCATTTGTGACTGTTCAGACAGTTGTATATATACACAATTGTGTAAAAATTACACAGTATCACCTAAGCTAACCCTAAATAAAATGGAATGAAGGGAAAAATATTTTCCTCTTTAGCTAGTTTAGTCTGCTGTCTATTTGTGGTTTCTTCTTTTAATCCTCAACTCATAAACTGAAGAGCAGTGCAATTGCAACTTTTTTCTGTATTTTAAAGCATATTATTTAAAATGCATTATATTTTAAATGGGCCATTTAAATTCACCAGCTATATCCCTTTAAATATAATTGGTAAAATATGAAGAATTATTTATTCTGAGGAATATTTTAGGTTAATTATGTCATAGCTTTGATTCTTAAGTTAGACCCACTTGAAAGAAAACTCTTTAGTTAAAGGCACGGGTTCATTTCTATGGTCAGGATTATAGGATTAGCAATGAATCCAGTAAGCATCACAAATTTACACCTAAAGATTAGACAAGAAATATTTCAAGTATATTTTTATTTAGTGGGGCATTCACAAGATATTATCAGTCATTTAATGCTTCTATTTCAATGCTTGTTAAATTCTTGGCATGCTTCATCAACAGTCTTGTCTTTAGAAATAAGCAGAGAAATGGAAATGTTTTACGCAGAGCTTGCAGGCAACTTACTTTTCCTTTCCTCTGATTCTCAAGTGTTCCTAATTATTGTGCATGTGAAACTTTTGGGCGGCATCTAAAGGATTAACTCACATTTTATTCCTAAAGTGACATTTCAAGTTACTGCTAATAGATTGATTCAATATGAAAATAGGAGCTGTAAAAGATGAGTGTGTATGTGTGTATATTTATGTAGACATGGGAAGATGTAAATAGATGTAAATATAGATCAGAAGTGTAAAATATTGAATCACCTCTGAGGGATGGCTTTCCCAGCTAAATCCTCTGTGGCTGGGGTAAATGAGGCAAAAATCCTTGGCTTGCTATAAAATCACATTAACTGGATGTTCCCCTAGTAGCATCCCTTTTACAGTAAGGGGTATAAACTACAATGGAGGAGTGCAGTGGGTGTTGAGGGCTGGCCTGGGCACAGGCTGCACCCCACAGCAGCCCATGGCACCCTGCAGGGAGGTTTGCCCTGGCCACCTGCTGTGTGGTATCACCACAGCCAAGTGTCAGCGAAAGAGCTGGTGACAGGCCCGGTAATTGTGAGCGCTGCTGGAATTGCATTTTCATAAAAAATGGCCTCAACAAGCCCTGGTTTTAGGGCTAAACAAGATTTAGTTTATATTTGTCACCGTAACACAGTAAAAAGACTTGCTGTGCAATGAGTTAGTATTGATTTTTTTTTGTCTGTAGCCTCTTAGCTTTCTGACTCCATTATTTTTGATTTTACTATGAAATACATATCCTTTCTACTGACATCTGACAAACAACATATGGAAGTCGTTTTATCTCCCAATAATGTGTTTGTCAAAAAAATCAGACACTAATGGGTTGTGCTTCCTCCAGTCCATTTTCCCCAAGTTAATGTCACTGATGTAATTCTAAACATTTAGCGATTTTTGCCTCTTAATAATTTGTCATTCCCACAGGTTTGTGTAAGATTCATTTAAAGTACTACAGCAGGCTGCGAACTGAGGAGAGATTTTGTGAAATAAGAGTTGATTTTAAATCTACATTCACCTGCCTTTCTTCGATACCTGGATTTAACACTGTGACTGCCAGGCACACCTTACCATTCCTTTCTTTATCCTCAGACCCAAGAGCTTGATGGATTACGATTTCCTCTCCCTAGTAGGGCATTAGCACATTTGTTGTTATGCTTCCCATGAGGTCCTTTTTAAAAGAGCAGACTTCAGCAGCAGGGCAGCATAACTTTTAAACACAAGCTTAACTGCAAGCAGGTGATTTTTTTTTCTTTTAAATTCCAAAACATCAGACCTCAGGTATTACTTGTGCACTTTACTATAGTGCAGCTCTTGCCCTAAGCCTCATGAGCACTGAGGCTTTCCAGGGGCATGTGGCTGGGCATGCAAGGAGCATTAATCAGATCCATAAAGACCAAACAATATTCCCAAATAATTTTTAAGCGTTGAGGCAGCTTCTTGTTTGCTACCTGTAAGTTCCGTCTCTTCTGATATTTTGTCTGCTTTACCCATTTTACAAACGCATGCTGCTCACAGCACAAACCATCCACTCCTCCCTGCTTCTGCACCTCAACCATCTTGGACTGGCCCCAATATACTACATATAAAGCAGATGGTTTTCATAAGTAAATAAGATGGAGATAAAGTGGTTAAAATTGTGAACAAAAGCCTGCAGTTAGCAAAATGAATTCAGGATTTGTTTGCCACTGCAGCTAAGCACAGAAGTAAGTAGGGAAGATGAACTGAGCAGTGAATCTGAAGAAGTAGAAAATGAAACAGACAGTAGAGCAAATACTTTTGTGTCAGGTGTACTGTAATGTACCACCCTGGACTGAGAATAAAGCAGGTTTGCAGTACAACCTGTTGGTAAAAAATGAGATTGTTAATTTAGCATGCACAGGTCTGTTCCAGGAATATGTCTGAGCTGCTGTTAGTTTATTTGCTCATGTAAAGCTCCACTTACTTGTCATTACTAGACTGAAATGAGTTTTCAGTGGTTAGTCATTGCAAAAGGATGGAAGTTACATATATTTTTTCTTGTGCAAAATAGAAATCATTTTGCAGTGCATGTGTGTATCTAGATGAATTTCGATTTAGAGTTTTGTATACAGGAAAAGAATTTGGTACTTCTGAGTTTCTGAATAATTCTGC
>JANHGB010023635.1:64362-75208 GCA_026283785.1 Coracopsis vasa
GAATAGAAGTATGTACTGAAACATGCCAAGCAGAATTTGAAACAGAACAAATCATTATAAAGTTGATTTTTATAGTTCCAGTTGCAGATTAGTGATTAGAAGAACTGATAAATAATTACTCAGAACTCTGTGGTTTTCATTAAATATGTAACTTGTTTATTGGCCCGGTGTCTGTGTTCATTTAAGAAGAGATGGTTTTTTCTGCTTTAGGCCCTATATTCTGTCACCCTATCTCCATTCCTACTTTGAATATTCATTATGCATGTTTGAAGTTCATGAAGTTACTGGTGCTGGGAGATGAAGGAATTGTGGTTTTACCTAGATACTGCCTGTTACAAATCAGAAAATGTACTGTCCTTGTTACAATCCACAAGTTCATGTAATACAGATCTCTAAAGATGCCTAAAGCAAGTCAGCGATGCTCAAGTGTGTGTCCCGGAGGTGAGAGGTCACATGGAGCTGAGTCATGACCTCAGCAATACTACATGTTGTGTCTTGCAAGTAAGTTTTAATTTTACTGTGGATGTCTCACTGGGTATGGCTAGGCTGAATACTCAAAACACTGATCATCGAGATGGAGGTGGCCCTTCGCCAGATGCACTTGCAGGGAGGCTCAGTGCTTGCCGAAGCTGAGCCCTCTCTAAGGGGCGCCAGAGCAGTGCTCTGCCTTTCTGAGAACCTGCCATTGCTGATTCCACAGCTTAAACTTTCAGCAGAAATCAACACCGTTCCCCTGCGTTTGCTCCTGTGGAGTAAAAGGAAGGTTGCATAAGGCCAGTCGTAGGGTTGTAAGTGTAAATCTTTAGACTGCAGCACTTTTGATTCAAGTTGTGTAAACTATTTTCCTTTTACTTGAATAGCATCCTATGATAAATTATTCATTTTCCTGTTAAAGGTAGGGAGATATTTGAGTATCAGAAATGAAATATGGAAGAAGGCAGCAATATCAGAAATAATCTTCACTCTGTAACCACCTATGCACAACTAAGGAGAATTTTGACAAACATTGCTTAAAATTATTTTACAAGACTTTGACACATTTATAAATGGATTGAATCCAAATACGTGTGCACCCCACCGTTCCATGTGTGGGGCCTTTTTGCATGAGGAAAAAATAGCATGTGTTACCTAGTCAGTCAGGTACAAATTTAATTAACTATGTCATAGCATCAACATGAAACTCGTGTCAATGTGTACAAATTAGTCACCACTAACCTGGAAAAATGCACTTCTGACTCACAACCCATGCTTTTCCTGATCCAGAAAAGAGTGACACCTTTCCGCAGGAATCCGACTCACTTAGTTTCTTTGCTTCTAATGTCTTCTGATGTTCTCACATTTAGCATTTAGGACTCTTGCCTATGGAATTTTATTTGTTTGGTTTTCTACTTTGCTCTGTGCTCCTGGTGAAAGGGAATGGATTCCTGGTTAAGAAAGTGAAAGAAACAGCTGTTAAGTTATCCAACTAAAACATGGGACTTGTAGCTGTGTTTTGCAGGTTGTAGAGACAGCAGTGGCATGGTTTGTCATTCAGGACTCATAATGGGATGTCTCTAATACAATCAGCTTTAACACAAAGTTCCTCCTAATGCCAAACTACCTTAAATCTGACTCGGATGAATGGTGTATAGGAGTGAAAAGATAATGATGTAACTTGAGCCATTCAGACTTCTGGTAGTCAGCAAAGACCTCTACCCCTAGAAATTACATTAGCAAACCCATTTCACTTAGCCTGCTGCACAGCCACCATCAATTAAAATCAAACCAGGCTGATTTTGATTTGATAACTTTTAGGTAAAATGTTCACTAGCCCTTTCTGATTTCTTATCTAGCATCTCCACAACTATTTTTTATTACGAAAATTGCTTGAAAAGGAGGCGTATTTAGTTATTATTATTACAATATTTTAGAAAGATCTTTGCTACTAAAATAATAATATCTAAGAAAACACTGTCAGCGAGGAGATCAAATTTTGCTACTTCTGCTTCAGTCGCTCTGATATGAGCAGGACTGGATGATCCCGAAGGCCATTCTTCCATCAGTAACCCAAAACCAACCTTCTCAATGATTACAGTTTTCCATTTGTCAAGTTACGAGAAGGAAGTTATTTTTAGTGGAGATCCTTGAACTTTAGAAACCTGTTTCAAAAGAGATCAGCTTGAACCTATGACTTAATCCACATATGACACGGGGCTGTGGTGGCTTTTCAGCTTGCAGCAGTAATAAAAGCAATGTGAGGATTATTATTACTCCAGAATTTAAAATATTCACCATTTGTGATGTTGACTTGCCACAGCATTGCCTAATTTATTTTCCAGTGGCTGTTCCCTCCGCTCCTTGTGTCCCTCCTTTGCTAAGACCTAGGGAAAAAGAGCAGCAGTGGCTGGGCCAGATTGTATGACGCTGGGGAGCAAGACTTAAGACACTGAGTCACTCTGGAATTGCCACTCCGGGGTGAGATGTGACATGATATGTCTACTCTTTCTGGAAGGAAGCAGGAGCCGAAGCTCAGCCCAGACAGTGGAGAAGGGAGCTCAGTGAGAACACCAGCCCTGAGCTGTGCTTTGCTCCAAGCTGGGCTCCCTTCCCTTGTGAGCACTTTGTGAGCTGGAAATGGTGGTCATGCCATGATTTAAACCCAGGTGAAAATCAAAATCACATCTTGGCTATCGTTTTGCTGTTTCAGAAATGGAATATAGACTGGGGCTGCATGGTTGTAAGGATAGTAATGATATGAGAAGCCTTTCAGCCCTTGGGCATCAGTTCTGAACACACTATAATGTAACGGCTATGGTTTGAAAGGTGGTGTCTCTGCTGAGCTGTCACAGTAAAAATCTGATTCCCGCTAGATGTCTCTGCTGTTCCTGAGCAGTTGTCGCTCCGAACCTTGGTGCTGCCTAGAAAGGCCATAGAGATGAGAAGCACGTAAACCAAATTTACCTTTTTACTTCCTAAACAGAGCTGGAGTCAGGGTAACCAGACAAAGCAGTTTGCCTCATAGTTTTCTGGTGCCTTGCATTCTGCATCTTTCCAAATAAAAAATACAGCCCCCAAAGGTAATCTCCAAATATTTACTACATGGCACAGACCCTGGGGGAGTTTATAGGAAGGAAAAGTGGATCCTTCCCCTCCCTTGTCAGCAAAATTGGCTGCCCAATGTTAGCTGCCCCTCACGCACCAGCACAGCAGCTTCTGGAGCAGAGGGGAGAAGGGGAATGGGGAGGGGGGGGACGGGCACCTTCCTCTGGACACTGCAGGTCTTCACATCTCTGGAGGCAGTGGCTGGATTTCAACGTCACAGTTCTGAAAGGAAGGCATGAACAAATCTTACTAATTATTATTACTGGAAAGTAAATACAGCTAACATTTGCAAAAATGTCAAAGTGCATTTTTTGTTACCTTTTCAGTGGATTTCAGAGTATTTATTTTATAAATTACTGCCATCTTATTTCAGTGTTCATACAAGTTGCAGAGCTGGGCGACTATGAGATTTGAGTGTATATTTAAATAAAATATTAATGTGAATGTTATTACACATCTACCTCTAGTTGCTTGCAGTAAAACGATGCTTTTATCTGACATTTACAAACAATTTATAACAAACCGCCTTTGCAAAAGGCTCTGCATGGGGCTGACATTATAGATGGGATGTAATCAGCTTTGTAGCAACACTGTCAAAAGGCCACTTCCACTAAAAATATGCTTAAGCCCCTGGAAATTGCACTGCATCTTTAAGACTACCTGTAAAAGAACTTAACTGTAAGAAGTAAGGATACCTCATTTATGCCAATACATTTTAAATTTAAATAGTAACTGCTGATCCTTACAGAACTGACTGGGGACTGAGCACTGATTGTCTGAGTCCTCTCAAATTACCTTCAACCTTGTTCCTGACATTGCTGGGCAGTGCATGGAAATACACAGCGTGGAGCTGATCAGAGCTTCTGAGTGCTGTTACCCCTTTTTTTCCCAAAACAGTTCAGGAAAAGGACCAATTTTTAATATACTGTGCTGGTTCTCAACAGTTGGGTAAACAGAGCTGAACATTTTCCTATGCTCTTGGAGGTCTTGCAACAAATGTCATTTAAAAGTAATTGTCACTGGGAATTTTTTTCCTTAGGTGAACAGTGAAAAGTCTTCTTGACAATTAAAACTGACAATTAATTCTTGCCTCACCTGTGAAATTCATCATATTCCAAGCTGTATAACTTGATGTTGTGATAACTTGTGCTTTTAATATACTTGGTTTATACAGGATTAATTTAAATGGTTGCTCAGCTATCAAGATTCATTTTTAGTTTTACAGACAAACAGCCTAAGGCAGGCAAGATCTTTTGAATTAGTGCAATGGCTTGAACAAACACACTACTGTCCAAACTGTGGTCACAGATTTTAAACAGTGGAGAAATTTGGCTTCACCTGGTGCAAACCACCTGCGGAAGGAAAGTGTGTTTTTTAGTTTCCTATGGAAATCGTCTCTTGCAGGCACAGGGTAAATCAAGCAGCAATTGCTACCTAGCTGACTTATAGCCTGCGGTGTGTTGCGCTTTTCTTTGTCTGATTTTACAGCTTGAGGCCGTGGCCAAATTCTGAGCTCGATTTTGGCAATCTTCACCATTAACCTGATAAAGACTTTGCCCCAGGAACACATTTGCTGCATTTACTCCCAGTGCCAGCAATTTGTTTCTGTCTCTCCCTGGTTGTGAGAGAAATGCCCCCATCACAGAGCCCGGCAGAACAGGGTCTCCTCTCTTGGTGCACACGGTTTGAGGAGAAGCCAATCATCTCCCACACGTCTTGCTGTTAGCCTAATGCACTGCCAAAAGAAGCACCAAAGCCAAGTGTCTTTGCCCCAGTCATCAGAAAAACCATAAATGCCATGATGCTGAGATTAGAGTATGGGGGTTTTTTTTGTTTTCCGGTGCCAAAAGAGAAGTTGCCAGATTTAAGAAATAAAAAGTCATTCACAGAAGGCTGATGAAGATCAGTGTCTTCCACATGTGTTTTGGGGGGTTTTGGCCAGTGAGAATGGCAAAATGAGATAGCTGCAAATTACTGAAGTAACTCAAGAACAAAACTCCCTCTGCTTCCTAATACTTTAACGTGTGCTGCCAAGATTTTTACAAATCAATAGTAACTGTACATGATGGCAATGGAGCCCATTTAAACAAATATTGGTTTTGGATCAAATCCTGGAATCAATAACAAATGCTCCCACTGGGGCCAGTTCTTGGCTGGTTTTTGGTTCTGTTGGTTTTTTAATAACAAGAATATATATATTTATATGCCTCAGTTTTCACTCTACTAAACAAAAACAAGAAGTGAAGACAGAGGGAAAGGTCACAAAATTAGGGCAGATTAAAAGTAATGTTTCACGTGAGGAAAAATTAAACTCAGGATTTTGCTGCCACAGAATGTAATTAAAGCCAAAAACTTAAAAACTCTCAAATGGATTATTGCTTCTATAGATGATTTAAAGAGTAACATCCAAATGCTTTTAAAAAGAAACAAAAGCTTATCCTCCAGGTCTTGGAAATGAGTTTGTACACTGACAGTGCAACAGGTCAGGGGCAAGCTGTGTCACACACAGCTGTTGGGCACTTTGTAGTAGTTTCTGACAAAGCATCTAGCCCAGGTAACTCGTAAATAAGACACTGGACACCATGGAGACTTACCAGGTAATCCAATGTGGCAGTTCCTATGTTGTTCATATTGGTATTTTGTAAACAGCTATTAAATATGTAAATGAAATGAAATACTGATTTTTAAAAGGGATCTCTCACATTTCTGCACATCTAACTGGATATACTTCACTGCTTCTTTCAGCTGACTCAAAGAAACACACACAAACCTCATTCGTTTACTTTGCTGAAGCCTTACAGATACAGAAGGCTTCAAATCACAACATGAGGATCTCTGTTGCAGTCTAAATGATATTTGTTGCCCTGACAACAGCATGCAAGCATTATTTATTAGTTCATACATTATTGATAATCCTCTAATTTGTGTGTGATGGGAGGAAGTTGGTCTGCTAGTAAGTTATAAATGGAAGGTTATCAACAACTTGTATAAGTCGGTGACAATTCTATATATAGCTAGTGCCAGTGCTCACTCTGCTGATGCCATAAAACACGTTTCTTACCCACTGGTGGTGCAAGGAATCTCCTGCAGCCATGAGTTTCTACTCCAGTCTATGATTAATATTATTTTTTCCATTTTGGGTTGGGTTTTGGGTTTGTTTTTTTTTTTTTCAATTTCAAAGACAGAACAATAGATTTTAAAGGTATTTCCTAATTATATACAGAGCCCAAAGAGAGTCTCAGGGGTGAACACGGAAATGTTTCCTATCACAGATTCTTGAGTGGGAAACTAGAAAATGTTGGAGTAACAGTAGAAGACAGAAATCTCTTTCTCTACAAACAGGAATTAATCTTCCCCAGTTTGCATCTTGCATAAAATATGGTTTGTCTACTCAAGGCTTGTCTGCTAAAATATGGCTTGTCTACTCAAGGCTGACAATGTATTTCTGTAGGGACAAGAACAAAATCACCCCTGGTCAACTCTGAGAGACAGGTTTACTTCTGTCTTGCTCCATTTATTTCATAAGGTAAGTGGAGTTATTATTCCAGTTTTAAACCATCTGACATCTCATTATAGTGGCAGACCTGGCATCTTCAAGCACCAGTGAAGAGACTGACAGCATGTCTCATGATTCAATTTCAATGGAAAAGTCTCCTGATAATGAACTAAGGAGTATTGATTCTTTCTTTTTTTCTTGGTGCCTTCTTTCTGTATGCAAAACAGATATTTCTTTTTGTTACATTTTAATTTTGATATGCATTTATTTTTAAAACAAGAGAACCCTGTAATTTAGTTATAAGAATTATATATTTTTAAATCTAGCTAGCGATGTCATCCTTTGGTGGACAATCTTAAAATGGGGTCTGACTCTCATTCTCACAAACCAGTTGCTGGCTGGCACTTTGCCTATTTAAACACATATGTAGGAATGCAATTTTCACCTCTGGGTGTTAAGCATCCCTACTGGTTAAAAACAATCCTTGTAGAGAAAGCATAGCTAATGACTGACCAGATACTAAGGCAGAAATATTCCTGTATTTCTCAGCAATTGCACCCAATGTTTTCCATGTATATTTTACCAAGCTGTGCTATTCTAAATAAGTTGATCATAATCAGGATCTTTTCTTCAGTGTTACTATAATTGTTTTTTACTCTGGATGGAACAGAAAACATAAGTGAAAGTGAAATAGCTGAGGAAAGAGCTCCTCAGCATAAAGAGTTAAGATGAACAGAAGTGTTAGTAGAAAATGTTTGGGGCAGGAACCTAAAGACGTATCTTTAGAATCAAGGGAGAACAGAGAATTATAAATACCAACAAAACATCAATATGGCAAAATGACCTTTTGTGCTAGATGAGTACGTTCAACAAAGCTCTGAAGTCTGAATCAGATTTAAATAGTCATATCACCAAAATGAATAAAAATTAAGAAGGTAAATTAATTCCTAAGGGAAATCACTGTAGATCTCATTAGTTCAGGAACAAGACACCTTAAAACTTTTAATTAAAGATAATATTTACTGCAAATGAATAAGAGTTGGCAGGTTTCAGCAGAAACCATAATCTCATTTATGCAAAGTTTTCTTATATTAAGGCAGACATCATTAATCTCATTGGAGATGCCCTCCAGACTGACAGTGCTGTAGCATCAAGGTGATTTCTTACAGAAGTCTTTTTATCTACACAAAAGAAATCTAACTCAAGCAGACACAAACCATAAGAAGGCCTGAGCAATTAGAGATATCACTCTGTGCAAATAGAGTACTGACTTTATCGTGTTAGTAAGCCTCTCATAATGAGCTCACTTCTAATGGAGCCCATCTTCCCACTAGCAGCTGAAAAATTAACAATAACTGGAACTCATATTGCTTAGTTATCTGCACAGTAATCCAGCTCTGGATCTGCTCTGACTTGGAAAGAAATCTCTTTTGGAGTTGGAGTCTGCATAAAATTAAATAGCACACTGTAGATGATATGATGTACAGCCATGGGAACGCTCCATATTTCTGTTTCATCATTGTACAGAAGAGGTTTCTTTTTACAAGGCTGAACTCATACAAAGGGTACGCAGTACTAACTGAACTTGTAGTCTGTTTGGTATCTGTGTTCAGAAACTGTAAATAAATACTGGTAAAAACCTAGGTAGGTTTTGGTAAAAGACTGCAAACAACCACACCGAAACAAATATTTTGAGAAGATAAAGCCCCAGGAGGATATGAGTTTGCAGGAGTTTGTATTTGACACGCTAACTATATTAAAGAAAATTCACCTTGCTGGTTTGTAGTGAGTAATAAGTGAATATTTTAGCGTACCATGCCATGGATATTAATGAACTACTATAACAGCAGAAACAAATTGATCCAGGGCATCTATTAATCAAAATATAATGACAAATAATTAATAAATTACTAATGTGACCTAATCACTATGGTAAAGTTACTGCTTATTGCATCTCTAGTTTGAATTTGCTCTAGCTTCAGAGGAATTTTAAAGAACTTTTAGTACTGAAAGACTAACTACAGTGCAGAGGATGACATTACTACAACATTTGTAATATTTTTGTGTGTGGTTTGAAACAAAGCTGGAATTCTGTCTCTGGGCAATAAAAAAGTCCTTTGATAACATCATAACTGGCACAAGATTTCGTTATAAAAAGCCCCAAAGCGGCAGAGTTCACTTCCATGACTACCGCCTGAATTGTTTTATTTGCTAATCTTTCATCAGAAATGTACAAACATTTCACGGGCTTCACCTGGGTAATCAATGGGTAACCCTTTTCCTGTCATGCTCCCCTGCCCACCAGTCAGTCACCATAAACGTTTTCACTGTAACAACTGCTCCAACTTGGAGTGCATCGTAAGGCTGTAATATCACCACTTGCTAGGATCTAAAGAGAAGTCTACACCAGTAGACAGCAAAATCAATGCTCACCCAATTACAGATATTTTTCAAAAATATTGCAGGCTCAGTTCATTCATCTTTTATGTCGGTTTTCCACTCTGGGCCAAATACCAGCAGAGCTGTTTCTGCAGCGTGATGGATCTTAGTGGAACAAAGAAGTTACTTTCATCACTGCCATATAAATATCCTGATGCTCTCTAATCCCACCTGGTTGTCTGGGGCACATTTTCTATCTTTCCCCTACACACTGGAATATTGAAATAGATGTGAGAAGAGCCTTCACCTGCCGCTTGACAGGAGATGCAAGAGAGGAAACAACCCCCAGGCTCACAGCTCCAAGAAACTTTGCCATCTAGGCAAGAATAAGTTTTCAAAACACATAAATGTTTTTCTCCACGATTCCCCTCTGGTACCTCCGGTTCTTCCAAACTGTACTCCTTCAGAAGAAAGTTTGTATATAACCACAGTTCTTATACACACCGCTACGTGTTCACAACCACTCTGCTCTTCAGGAAACCTACCTCACACTCCCCATGTTATTTACTCCATTCTTTTACTGAAACCTTCCTTTGCCAAACCTGCCTAGTGACAGGGTTTGCTGAGGAGTTTTTCCTTTACAGTTGGCTGTGGGACTGCTTCTTCCTGCTAAGGAGACAAAGAGCTCTTTTTTCCTCTCTGTTTAACCAGTAACCCTAGCCATTCTTTCTCCAAAAGGAGGCACAGTTAAGCAATACACAAAGAACTGCTATCCAGTCAGCAACACTGTAAAGCTTCAGGAACTGGATATGCCTTGTCATTGTTCATCTGGTGTGGAGTGAAAGGTAATAACAGAATCACAGAGTGGTTTGGGTTGGAAGAGACCTTAAAGCTCACCCAGTTCCAACCCCCTGCCACAGGCAGAGACACCTTCCATTACACCAGGTTGTTCCAAGCCCCGTCCAGCCTGGCCTTGAACACTGCCAGTGATGGGGCAGCCATAGCTAATATTGAACCTAAATCATCCCTCTGTCAGGTTAAAGCCATTCCCCCCTTGTCCTGACCCTACATGCCCTTGTAAAAAGTCCCTCTCTAGGTTTCTTGTCGGCCCGTTTGGGTACCAGGAGCTGCTCTAAGGTGTCCCAGAGCCTTCTCTCTTCCAGGCTGAACAAGCCCAGGGCTCTCAGCCTGTCTCCATAGGCGAGGTGCTCCAGCCCCTGAGCATCTTTGTGGCCTCCTCTGGACTTGCTCCGACAGGTCCACATCCCTCTTGTGTTGCAGGCCCCAGAGATGGACGCAGCACTGCAGGTGGGGTCTCATGAGAGTGGAGTAGAGGGACCGAATCACCTCCCTCGACCTACTGGCCATGCTGCTGCTCATGCTGCCTGTTTTGATGTAATCTTGACCCACACACGGCTGTGATGGTCACCGCAGCGACTGCGGTCAAATACCCTCACTCCACCCCGGCCCCAGTGTTTCCTCATGGCTCTATTTTGCTGGAACAGCTGTTCAGCGCGGCCGTAGCACGACCCTTGGTGCGTTCCGCTGAGGTGTCCCTGCGCGCCCAAGTGCTGCCCCGGTCATGGCCGCAGAGAGCAGGACGCGGCCGCCTCCGAAAACGGCTGCTTTATTTTACCGCCACCTACTGGAAAAAACACCGTTACATTTAACATGGCTGAGGACGGGCCAGCGGCCTGAGCAGCGCCGACAGCACCGGCCCGCAAACGCCCGACAGGCGCTGGGGTGAGGCCGGGACTACATCACGCCGGGGCCCGCACCCACTCAAGGCGGGCCGGGCCTCGCCGGGCAAAAGGTGGCTTCGGGAGCGGCAGCCCAGAGATCAGCGTGGGGCCCAAGCGTCGGGCAGCGCCCCGGTCCCGGGTCCGCTCC
>JANHGB010023640.1:0-14513 GCA_026283785.1 Coracopsis vasa
TGCCAGGGATGGGGCAGCCACAGCTTCTCTGGGCACCCTGTGCCAGCGCCTCAGCACCCTCACAGGGAAGAAATTCTCCTAATATCTAATCTAAATCTCCCCACTGTCAGTTTAAATGCTTCAGAATGTGTTCATATTCAAATGTGCTCATTGTATTTGGCCATGACCCAAAGACACAAGTACCAGACCATCCAGGGTCAGACCAAGCACGTCGCAGAGAAGACCTTGAAGCAATACAGCCAGATATAATCAGATACAAGCATCTCACACCTAACCATGCCTTTGGCAAAAGATATGGCCAGTCTTTCTTTCCAGTCTAACATAGAAGCAGCAATATGAACTTGATCCAACCAGACCCTGGTATAGACACTTGGGTCCACAGACCTATAGTTCTGATACATCCTTTAGATCCCTGGCTCTAAGCTTTTGCCTGCTCCATTTCTCCCACCACAACAGATTTCTACGGGAAAGATTGACAGCTGCCTGGTAGAGGGAGTTATTCAGGAGGATGTGGCCTACCTGCAATGAGGCAGAAGGTAGAATATGATCTGCAAAGGTTTATGCAAAAACTCCATGGGTAAAAGGGAGCGTAAAACCAATTGCTTGCTTACACTCTTGGCCCAACTTTTAAATCAGGTTTTAATTGCATGAAAAGCCGTCCTCATCCCTTTTGATTACATCCTTCTATCACCCTCAGAACTGCAGCATCTGAACATCTTATTAATAAAAGCTATTTTGGAAAATAAAACTCCTTCAGAATATATGAGGATTAACACTATATATAGACCACGATGGCTTAAAAGAGATTGTTATGGTCTATTGTGCAAATACATATTTACTAGAGCTTTTGAAATACAGATCATGCAAATATGTATTCAGGGACTTTTAAAAATGCAGATTATTGACCTGACAGATCATAAAGGCTCCTTTGAAACCATTCTGGGTTACAGTATCATGTAAATACTTATTTAGGCAATTTTTTAAATTCTTCCCTAGTACAGTCAGTGAAAATCCTCATGAAAACAAATGTTTTTCTCACCTGACAGCCACAGTAGTGTTTAAAGCTAAATACCTCCTTCCCCCAGCTCTACTGAACCCAACTCCTTCCTGCCTGGGGATGGCAAAGCTGTATTCCATGGGGTGTAACGTCACCTGTCAGTGGGGTAGTGACCATCATCTCCTTGCTCCCAGCTGCTGGGGTGGATTATGGACACAGCCTGTCCTGGGACAGACCTGGGCAAGCCCAGAGAGCACCCCTATGGTTCTTGGCTTGCCTGGGTATGCCACATCCCGGTGATGGGGCAGGAGGGTCTCAGCTCTCAAGGCAGAGGGAATACTGGTTTGAGTGACAGCTAACATCTGAGTTATCTGGGTCTGAAACAGAGCTGCGATTGAGGCAGTGGGAGCTGCACTGAGAGTCCAGTCCTCTAAAAGAGCTTTAGTATGTGCTACAGCTCATATTTTAGGTGTTTAGGTGCTGTCTCTGAGTTAGGAAGATGGCCAGCAGCGCCTTGGCAAGCTCTTTCAGCTCCCCTTGAGTAATAAATAACCTTCTGTCCTCAGTAGAAGACCACGTGTGCTGCTTCCAGAGGTCATGACGGGGTGTGACAGCAGCAAAGGATGGGAGGCCCTGCTCTCCAGCACTTTTCCCACTCTCATGGTTAGGGCAGCGCCTTGAACCTGCCTGTGAATTGCAGGACGAGGTGGGAACGCACGCTGCATCCATAAACCCAGGCACCGAAGAGCAGACTGACTGGGAAGCCTATCCAGAAAGCATCGCCTGTGACCAGGGGAGGGTAATAATAGGGGATGGTGATTAAATATTTTATAACAAAAAAGAGAAAAATGAGTATTCATCTTGCATGGGCTACATACAACCAGTCAGGTAGGTGTAACTTCCAGCTGGTTGGTTTGGGGATGAAAAGAGTATTTCTTATTAGCAATTTCCTGAACTAACAGATAGTCTCAGTTTTACACAGATCTCTCATTATCCAAAATTCCATCAATAATACAATGGCATTTGTTAATTCGTATTCATGTGTATGATTAAGAAAAAACAACAACTTTTTATGTATGTGGCCCAGTAGTACCGTGGTTGTTATGTTTTGTTATGTGTTATAATAACACAGTCATCCAAGAATTTGTGCATGTGTGTTAAACTGATTGTGCCAGGTGATTGTAATATTCCTGCAGCACAGACACTGCCTTGATGAATAGTGGTGTAAATGCTCCAGCAATTTTGCACATAAATGTGTCAGCTCTGGTCTACATAATGGAGAGAGGTCCTTTCATGGACTGGATAAAAGCGGGTTTATGAATCATGGAAAAACATGCTTCCCATAGAAAAAAAAGCATGTTATGTGAATTTTCTTCAGAAAGTCCTCAAAAAAACCCCAACAAAACCTCACCTGGAATCTGGCCAGAGCATTTTAGGGCTCTTTTGTCATTCTGATGGTTGAGGAGAGCTGTTCCTGGTGATTAACAAGGGTGTGCGGGTTTGGGCCTTTTTAAAGGTACAACTACAAACAAAAGGTAGTAAATTTAATTTTCATTAGGGCAGAATTACTGTTCTCTTACTAAGAGCAGGAATACACATTAACAAAAACTCCTTGTTACTTTCTCTCTGCAGATCTGGCTTCTATTTGCCTCGGCTATAGGAAGGTTTGAGTTAACATTCACGATTCAACAAGGCACTGTAAAATCCCCCGCAAGAAAATTTACTGTAGGTATATAGTAAATCACACAAGGGGTATGCATGCTCATTTACAAAACACAGACTCGTTCCATTGTACGAGCAACAATTAAGGGGTGCACCTAGCACGCGCCCCATTTTTAATGCCATTTGCTGGCATTTGGACAATTTAAGACAATAAAAGTATCCCACAGTGTTATAAACAGAGCCACGGAGGAAACCCGAACTTTGGGCATAATTTACACAACTGGTTTCAATGATAAAATATTTTTGTGGAGATCTGAAATCAATTTCTGCCAATTTTCTGCTCAGGTGATTCCCACCTCTGGGAGGGATCCATTGTTGCTGATGGCAAAGCTACATTAGACCACATCCACAGACTCAATGCTAGCAAGAAACCCACATAAAGCTCTGCTTTAGAAAGAAGTAGCCAGGCTTTCTCAGCTAGACCCGTGCTTGTCAGCTCTTCCCACCTGAAAAATAGTCCTATGTCCACTGGGAACTTTAAAGCTGTTATAAATGGTTAATCCTCTGAACACGGCAAACTTTGTGGTGCAGCCACCTCCATGTTGCACTTGGGCTAAATAAAACATCAAACTCCATTCACCTTTCGTGCAAGGGCGCCGCAAACCCGAACTGGAGCATCTAGGTTAAATTAGTTCCCATTCAATTTTACATATTAGGTAAGGGAAAAGCATCAGTCTTGCTAGTTTTGATGAAAAACTCCTACCCCAGCAGGATCTTTCCTGAAAAGGTGCATAAGAGTCAAATACCACTCTGCCCTTCGGGTTTTGGTCACTTGCTGTGTTGCATCTTGTCTTTTTACAGCTGTATTAAGAAGGGAGAAATGATTTTGTGGATTGATGCCTTCATCTTTATACAGAAGAGAATTTTAGGAACCAAATCACAAAAAGGCAGTAAATCCTGCCTGTTTTGTCACTTATTTGGGTGGCAATGGGAAGTAGAGTAAGGAAGAAGCCCCTTTCAGCAGTGAAGGACACTCATGTCTGTGTCCCAGTGCAGGGCTTGTGCCGTGGGTACCCTTTGCCAAGCCCTACATGCCCAGCCTGATCCAGCATGCAGCATGGAGAGGGGCAAAACACAAATGATCTAATTAGCTTAATCATAAAGCCATCTTCAGTCACCGTCCACTGAGCAAACCCACTCCAGCAGCTTGAATTAGGGGACTTGGGGAAAACTGATACTGCTGCAGGGCCATAAACAGAGGAGTGCACCTGAAGTAGCCATGAACCCCCGGGGAGTGCTGGGGGAAGTGAGAAGCTGGTTACTGCAAAGACAAGTGACTGTGAAATCCTGTTTTATTCTTCCTGCAATAAAAGTGTGTTAGTTCTTCAAGGAAGTGTGTGTGGGGCTCTGTCACGTCCCGGGGACAAGCACACTCCCATGGCCACAAGTAATTTTGCAAAACTACAGAAGTGGTTTCATCAGGATCCTGCTTTGTGCTGGTTATCACCGGGCTGTGTCTTGTATCCATATCCTCAGCCATGCTCTATTTTGCACTGGGATATTCAGTCCTGACATAGATAGATGCACAGGAAATACATACTATTCATGTTTGCAAGCAATAAAGATAATCCAGTTAGGTTTTAGCTGGTGTGGCTGGGTTCTCTTTGGTTTTTAATAGACTGGCAGCTGACCTCCATAGGAAGCTGTGTTTGGACAGTGGTGAAATATCGTTTTAAGGATGCAGGGCTCTGCAAGGGATGTTGGGGCATCCATCAGCCTTTCCTGCTTGCCTTTTGATCTTCCTTTCTTTACCTCATCACTACAAGCCATTTACATTGTGTTAGCTAAATGCTTACCCTAAGGAGTAAGTATTCAGATTTCATAGAAATAAATACCTAACAATGGTATTATGTTATCTCACGAAATAATAGTTAAATTAACACTCTTCTTGAGGGTGTTACTCTCCTCCAGCTGAACTCACTGATTTCCCTTTCAATAAGGCAAATAGTACAGAATGAAACCCTTACATATGAAATATAATAACCTTATGTTTTTGAGACTAAAGGTGTTTTTAAAGTGACAAGACACAGAACTCCATGCAGCTCTGGCTACCTTCACATTCGTCTCTTGATTACTGATACCTTTCAGATGAGTGAGACGCAAAAGTCACTGAAAATGTAACCCAAGCCCCAGAAAAATGCAAATTCACACTTTTAATTTATACAGCAACAGCTCCTGAAAAATTCCTCCTCCCAATCCTGGCCTCAAACGTGTCTGCTTTCCTCACACGCCTGATCTCAAATAACCTTGGAGGTTTCACACAATGCAGAGGAACCCCAGAAAATAATAAAGGTATTTTGTGAAATACTGCTTAGTCTCTGGGATAAACCTGGAGCACTCACTTGTATAGCTAGAGGCTTATATTTACATCCTCCAGAGAATATGTGTGAAAAAGGAGAGGGAGCGATAGAGAGAGAAAGAAAGAACAATTTAAATCATCATAACTTCATAAACCAGATTTTTTTGGTAAGATTATTTGATAAAACGTAGCTGAAAATATATTTACAATCAAAATGGGTTTATTGTGATTTTAAAGCCTTTGCCTAAAAAAAGAAAAAAAAAAGTGTTTGCTTTGCATTAGCTCCTCCAAGAGGCCAAAACTGTTAAAAAAGTTTATGAATGTGCCCATTTTTCCTAAATTATTGGAATTTTCAGTCTAAACCCAGATCCTTTTCTCCTCAGGGACTGGGATGTCTGCCCCTGCAAGGGGTTTGAAAGAGAGCTCCAGCCCCAGTGCACCGTTCATGGAGGTCCATGAGGACCTCAGCAAAATGTGGGTGCTGTGGCCAGCCCTTCCCCTTGGGAAAGGAAAAGAGAAGCAAGAAAGAGACTGACAGGCGCTCACCCAGGACCTGGCACCGCAGGCTGAAACCTCATGGCTGAAACCCAGCAGATGGATGGGGCAGAAGGAAAAAACCTCAGGACACTGGAAAACTGAATTTCTCCAACCCCTGTCTCCCCAGTTCCCCATCTCTTTTCTTCCCCCTTCTTTTCCTTTCTTTTTCTTCTTCTCATTTTTTTCTCCCTTCTTTACCCTTTTCTTTTTTCTTTTTAATTTCCTTCCTTCTTTTCTCTCCTTCTCCTTTTTCTTTTCTCTTCTACCTTCTTTTCTTTTTCTATTTACTTTCTTTTCATCTTCTATTTACCTTCTTTTCATCTTATTTTATTTACCCTCTTATATTTACCCTTTTTTTTTCTTTCTTTCCTTTTATTTCCTTTTCCTTTCTTTCCTTTTCCTCACTTCCCTTCTTTCTGTTGCCATTGCAGAAAGGTGAGGCCTTCACAGAAGGGCCAGGAGGGAGCAGGCAGGGTGGGAAAGGAAGTATATTTTACAGCACTTTCATTACTCAACTTGATGAGAGCTAATAAAAATTCTTAATTGAAAATAAGTACCTTAATGACAATATCATAATCAGGAGTTATATTTCCTATTTATTTCAATATAAAGTACCTTGCTTTCTGAACGAATCAAAGCAAATTATTCAGAACAGTTTTACTCATTGGCTAACACATTAGAAAGATAGTAAATACAGTTTTAAGTAGAATCACCTGCGGTAGCTTTTTCACTGCAACTTTCTTTTCTGTTGCTAAAACCAATATTAGATAGTGTCCTAATTGTTATTGAAACATATACGGCTGCTTTCCCATATCTTTATTTGGCTTTTCAGCTGTGGAGTCAGCATTTAATCCAACTATTTGTGACATGGTTAACACCCACAATCATTTCCTGTTATGCCTCACACTGACTATAGTGGGCTGCTGTATATTTTCCAACGCCCACTCTGCTGTCTTTACAATCAGATTATGCCATTAGACATAGACAATGAATCACTGTAATTGTTCTAATATGGCCAAACTGCCAGCAAGCATTAACCCTTTCTCAGGACTTTGTAGTTAATTCTGTACGGACCTGTGGTTATAAGGTGCTAAGAGACTTCAAGGGTTTTATAGTATAGAAAGGTTCATTTTAGTTAATAAAATAACATTTAAAGTGTTTGATTTGGTTTCTCTAGAGTGACTGAGTCTAACCAAAAACAAAGAAGAAACAATTAATAAAAATAAAAAATGTGAATCAGTGTTTTTAATCATAAGAATTGATAGAGTGGATTTCTGAAGAAAACAGTTTCAAGAAGAGAGAAGAGCAGTTGTACATTATGGGTATGACAAAAAGATCATTTTATGCTTCTTCAGGAGTTTCCTTTAGGACACGACAAAGGCATAAAGCCAAGTATACGTTCTACATATCTCACCCTAACCATAGCGCTAATAAATGGCTTTCTATGTCAACATTCATGTTGACATACTACAAAAATGCTCCAAGGATACATCATCCCAACACCCTTTTGTTTAAAAGCTTGAAGTAAATCGGTGACTGATCAAAGCAACTCTACCCTTTGCAGTGAGTAGAGGACTAATTGGAAATCAAAAGTCTATTAGCATTGGAAATACCATTTCTACAGTGATCTAGAGATTTTTGCAAATAATTTGTTTAGGCCCCAAACTAACCATCATTAAATGAGTGAAAGTCTCTATACAGACACCTTTTGACATTAATTTAGGCTGGTAATGTATCAGATTAGAGTTTAATATGAAATTCTGACTTGGGTAATTAAAATCTTATTACTTAAGTGGATGTTCTCAGTTTAATGGGGATACAGGGAATCGCCTTGCCCTGCTCTACCCTTAGTCAATAGTACAGAGTGAACCTAAAAGAGGAGGGGAGAGGATGAGATCAGGCACCATGCATACTGTGCGCATCTCCCCTCCGCATTTCACAGTGGTTGTGGATAGACTGTCACCTTTAAAATCTTCCTCTCATCTACTCATTTCTTTACATACAATGGCAACAGCAGTTTCTTGGACCAAGTATGTTAGCTAC
The DNA here is from genome assembly GCA_026283785.1 of Coracopsis vasa. Lineage (NCBI taxonomy): Eukaryota > Metazoa > Chordata > Aves > Psittaciformes > Psittacidae > Coracopsis > Coracopsis vasa. The sequence goes on from JANHGB010023640.1 coordinate 7,599, forward strand.
AAGTAAATCTGTGAGAGAATAGGAAGAAAATACACTTTTTTTCTTTACTTTTTTAATTTTCCTTGCTTTGAGAACTCTGCAAGATTCGGGGTGGGGGGGGGAGACAAAATAACAAAACCCAACTAAAAGTCAAAAGCTATTAATTAAATATTGGGAAAACCACCCCTATCCCCACAACAGGGAAAACTTAGGCAAAAACATAACAAAGAAAATATGCAATTCCAGTGCCATCTATGGGAAATATATATATGCATGGAATTAGGGGAGGCACTCATGCAGAAAACTGAATTATTTTAAAGCCAAGAGAAGTCTTGGAAAAAGTAATGTAATAGTGAAAGCTTTAAGCATTGAGTTCAGGTAAAAATGCAGAAGACAAATATGCAATACAAATATCTTGATAGCTCAGGACTAAGCGAAAGCTCTGTCAACAAAAGATGGAGGAACTTGCTTGTGCTAACAGGGCATCAGCCAGCACTAAAAACAATGGAGCTGGTGGCAAACCCTGGTTTTGGTATCCATGACCCAGTGGAAGAGTTTTTGCTATCAGACTTCACAGCCCAGTTCTGGACCAAAGCTGGTTCACTGATGGGCAACACTCCTCTCCAGCTGGATTTTGATGATTGGCATTTGCACTCCTTATAGACTGAATCTCCAGCAAAGACAAGGTCCCAGTCTGCTGCTATTGAGTTCCTACACAAGAGACATGGAAAGGGTTCCAACCTGTGTGCTCCTGTATGGAACCTTCAGGCTTAAGCTCTCAAATTCTGTATGCTATAATGGGAATGTGTATGACTGAGGACTGGGGAATCCAGCCTGGTATATGTAATGTGCTTTAGGAACTTTTGGAATAAAGCTGCTTTATAAATGCCAGATACAGCACCATTACTTTCACTTCAGATTTCATAACTTTGGCAAAAACATTCGTGTCAGGATAAAACTTGGCCTGTTTCTCCCAGGCTTGGAAGGAAACCTTTTTTTTTTTTCCAAATCTGAGGAATTTGGTTTGGCTGAATTTCAGTTTCATGCAAAAATGTTGAAAACATTTGCAACTAAGACCTTTTTCTGAACTCAGCTCAGGAGATGCTTGTCTTCAAATACTACATTTGGGAAGCTCTTACTAGGTTCTTTTTTGGATGATTTTCCAAGAATACCCCATTCTCCTTCATTTCTTGGTGACACATGTCCCACTTCCCATCCTTAATCTAGTTTCTTAAATAATTCACTACTGTTGGTACACCAGGTACTTTTATACTTCAGACTGAACATCATACATTTTAATATGTTTCAATCCTGTTTGAAATTCAGTTTTCAAACAGGACATCACATCATCCAATGTTATATCTAATCACGAAGTGCACTGCTATTTCACTTGATCCAAAGACTATGGAAGCTAATGTTAGGACTCTTTTCAACTGTATTCAGCTGACAGCACACGTAAAATGGAACAAAGTCTTTTGAACAAGAGAAGAGGTCCTAAATTTACTGGATTTTTTAAGTCATTTTAGAAAAATGGTATTTGGAAAGAAGAGAGAATTTTAAACAATGTGTGTGTGTATGTACATATAAATATATGAAAAAAATACACAGAAACATCTTTGGAAAGCAGTAAACCGTTGATAGATGGATAGATAGGTAGATAGATAGATACAGAGAGATATTGCACATCTAGGAACAGAAACAATATTCACAGTACACTCAGCACAACTGAGCAGACAGTTTTGAGGAAGACTCATAGCAAACATGGCATTCTGCACATTTTTGCCAGGCTGCAGTAGAGTATGAACAGTAAGAATGACTGACATGGCAATTGCTGCTCTAAAGACCAGTTTACCCACTGTGAGGCTTTGGCAGTGCTCATGGGAGGATGCTGGGGTGGCAGCCCAGAGCCATCAACCAGCAGCAGCACAGAAGGTCGTAAAACTGTAGAATCACAGAATGGTTTGAGTTGGAAAAGACCTTAAAGCTCATTCAGTTCCAACCCCCTGCCATGGGCAAGGGCGCCTTCCAGTAGACCACAATACTCAAAACCCTATCCAACCTGGCAAAAGAGAGACCAGAAGGAAGGAGGAAGGAAGTTGGTGGACAAAAACTCAACAAAATAGTATGCTAGGGAAAGAACAAGAAACTTTGGACTTTCTGGTATGTGAACTAAATATACTTCTGGCATTTCTAACTGGCTCTGACACTGGCTTGTGAATCACAATTTGCTTATTGAGATAGAAAAGCTGGTTCAGGAAAATGGGATATATGTACTTTTATTTTTTCTCCCTCCTTGATTTTGTGTTAAAGATATAGACTGACTGTGTAAAAATCACCTTGGTAAAGTTGTGAATGATTTATGGCATGAACAGTCCCAGACAAGTGCAGGAGCAAACATGGGAAGTGCCGTGCTGGTTTCTGTACTACACAGCTCAGTCAGAAAAGTCCATTAAGTTCAGGCACTCAAAAAAGAACAGAATCTCCCTGACACTCTGGTGCTTTAGCTCCTTTTACTGGGGTCCTCAGTAACAGGACCCTTTTCTCAATGTGTTAGACAATATCTGTCCTTTCCTCTTCCTGGTTCACCCACTGATGAGCCACATCCTCAGCTAATGAAACCTGATGTTTCTGAAAGTCTTCAGTGTTTTTAAACACAGAAAGCAGTAAGTTCCTTCCATCTTCCCTCTAGTTGATTCTCAGTCCTTCTGAAGAGGCTTCTGTAGATTGCTGCTATTACTAATGCAGGACATGAGTAAGCACAGAAAGACATCCAGCAGCCAGAAAAAATTATTCAGTAGAACAGATAATTCTGGAGGACTTCCACATCTCCCAAGCATTTTAAACACACACAATAATGGTAAAACATTTCACTCTCATACAGACATGTACATGAGGGTACACATTGTACCACTACAGAAATATCCCCCATTTTAATATAACAGTTCAGAGCTAACAAAGAGGGTGTGGGTGTTTCCATTTCTCCATGGTACAACTGGCCTTGGCTTATCCAACATCTTATCTCCTTATCCAGTGCTAGAATAGAAATAACCACAGCATGGAGCCTTCTGCCAGGTGGGTTGAGTTTCTGCCCACAGCTTCCAAGGAGACTTGAAGAACCTTGTTTTGCAGAAGCATTAAAATCCCCCAAAGAATCAAAGGGAACACTGGACACTTAGCTCCTGCATGCACAGAACTCCTGCCTCATGGAGACTTTCCTGACCTTGCTGATGGTTCACAGTAGTACCAGCTTAATGCACGTGGCTGATGGCTGAGAAGCTTTGAAGTGATCCTGTCTTGGGTCACAGCAATGTCACTGCAGTAAGCCAGCCTTGGGAGTGACTCTATTGGCATGTGGACTCATGGCACCCCATCCAGGAACTTATGGACCAAGGAGAGTCCTGGTCCACAGCATGTATTGGTTGACAGGTTGACCTGGCAGGTCATCCCACATATTTCATAGGTGGACCTGAGGATTTCAGGTCAGTACTTGGAGAGGGGAGCAGATGAACACACTGAAATGCTCAACTACAATTAATCTTCAGGTTTTGAAATATTAAATTAATCTACTGTGCTGCGAATAAAGCAAAGCGACAACCAAATGGCTCAGCACAGGCAAAAAACACATCAATGCTGGGCTGTTTAGAGTACAAAGCCCACTCAATGGGATGAGTGTAGGGAAAAGAAAACACATGGCTGAGGCATGATGACAGCGGAGGTGGAACAGGACCAGGCAGGCAGCCAGGGCATGGCCAGTGGTGCACAATCCATTCATACTCCTAAGTGATCATTCCCTTCCGCTGGTAGCACTTCCTAACAGTGCTGCCCGTACCTGATAGTATGGGCAGGACAAAGGGAAGCTTGTGCTGGCTGATCAGTAAGACCTGTTTTCAGATGGCGAGGAGAGCTGTGTGAAAGGACCAGTGTGTAGAGAAAGAGCAGTCGCATTTTGCCTTTGTGGAAATAAGAAATCAGATTGTGCATTAACCACTTCACAGCAAGGGAAGAAACATGCTAGAGTTAAAACTTCAAGAGAAATGAAACAAAGCAAAGCTTTCAGGCATTGAATAAAAGGTTTCTTATATTCTATCTGCCTGTGTTTCCTGATGTGTGCATGCATTGCATCTTTTGGCAAAGGAGAGTTATTTTCCTAGATTCCTGTAAAGACTTCTATTTCATAATTAATAAAATAAAATGAAAAGGTCAATCAGCATCATCATGAGAAACAAGACATGGCTGTGATTGTCAAATCTGCTGAGTTTAAATATCTTTTCTAGTGTATAACTGGTATTAAGGGAATATTTTTTTAGCTTTTATTCAGAGTTGAGTTGCAGAGGTCATGGTAAACTGGAGCTAGGGCTATTCAAAGTTATGTTCATGCTTATAAACTATCTTGACTGCTATAGGCTCTGCTATTTTCTTTAGAGACAAAACATACCCTCACACTCACTCTTCAGTATGGAGCTGAGGGATCTCAGGAGTCTGAGCTTTGTTTTTCTTTTCATTTTATTTGAAACTCTTCCAAATCCTGGAAGGGTTTCAAATCAGAAGGATCTTACCCAAGGACTCATTTTTTAAAGCAAAGTTGTATAATGCAACGTTCTCTTTTCTGGACTGTATGTAAATGTTAAACGTGCCAACCATCAATTCAGTAGTGCATGTTTTCGCCACTGTCTCCACAGTGGATTTTCAGTAAGGGCCTTCACTATCAGCCAACTATCCCATAGCCCTAAAACCAGGTCTGTTCTCCTGCTTCACAACCACACTGTTTTCAAAGGGAATGCCTGCTTAATCCAGAAGTAACAACACTTTGATGTGCTCCTTTAGCATCACACAGGAACTACTTTTTCCAAGACACAATAATGGGGAATGAAGCAGCAAACAGGACAACTCATGCACTCCAGCAGCAACGATAATACTCCCCTGATATTTTGATGGTGCAATTGACTGTGACTTTTGCCCTATCAATGTTGATTACACTACTGGATTCTATATTAAATGTTATAGCTTGATGAGTAAAATTAAAATAAATGGCTTTAAAGTCTGGTATATGTTATATTCTACTGGATAATATATTATATCCTACAATAACCTACTAGGCATTAGTATTAGGTATTGAGCAACCTGGTCTAGTGGAAGATGTCCCTGCACATGGGAGGGGCATTGGATCCAGATGATCTTTAAGATCCCTTCCCACCCAAAACATTCTATGATTATACCCTAAAGGCAGTCTAAACCCTATTATTCTTAGACAGAGCTGCCAAGTCCTTGAGCATCCATAGAACTTTCATCCCAAGGCTATTCCCTCATCCCCTGTTTGTTAACCCCAAGAGCTGGCAAGTGGTGCATTGTCAGTCCCTCATCTCCAGTGGGACACCTCAACACCACCTCAAGTAACACTCATTGAATTTTCTGGTGGGCCTGTGCTGGGTTTGGCTTGAACCACAGTGATGGAGATGGGCAAATGGAGCTGTAAAACAGATCCTCTAACAGGATCTCCAGGTTCTGTTACGAATGCTCTGGACCACAATGCAACACCACACTGTTTTTCCTGTATCACTATCACCCTATTTTACAATACTTTACACACTTTAGGTAACAAATATAACAGGAGAACAGCATCTTGCAGAGAGAGAAAGAAACAAAATGATTTAATACTGTCAAACTAGAACACTATCATCAGATGTGAGATTGGACTGGAGAAGGTCAATAGAAAATGTACAATAGCTGCTGTACTGAAATATTCTGGGTTATTCCTGTATGATACAGTGTTGTTTTGCAAGAGGGGAGTGGGGGCAATGTGTGTAAGAAGACCATTGGAAAGAAAAAAATACACATCAGGAAAAGATCAATGCTTGACTGAGCTATTTTATTAAATTCCCCCTGGACTTAGTCTGAGACTTAGGGCATGATACGATCAGAGCAGATTGCCTTGGGTTATTCCACTCTGAAGTTGTCCATATATCTGACATTGGTCATGACATATTTAATTTGAACTGGAAGTTCAGATTTAATGGTTGAATTCAAGTGGAACGGGAAGCACATAACCAAGTCGGGACTTACTGTCCATGACTATTGCTGCTAACCTCTCTCACAGGCTATTATTAGTGCATGTAGGACCTGGGAAGAGCCCTGTACTCTCAGAACAACCTTGGCTATAGGGTGAGAATCCCATTAATGAGTAGTAGGACTCAAAGTGGTTTCCAAAGATGAGGTTAGCCTACCAAAAACTATATGTGATGCAGCTTGCAGGAATGAGGTGAACCTTTGGTTTCCACAAAGCCAACAAGAATTTTACTACTGACTATAATAAAGGCAGCTTTCATCCTCGATGTAGAATCCCAAGGAAAAAAACAAAAGAGAACAAACCAAAAGAGAGTGAATGCTTACAGGCTGTCTAGTTCAACTGTCCTCTCATTCCCACTGAAATTCTATTTGGATACAAGTAAATCCTTTTGTCCATTGCTTATTGCACCAAACAACTGCTATGAAAGAGTCTGCCCTGACATGCTGGCTTTAAGAGTATTTGCAAGCTGTGCTGGACAGGATTTAGCATGTAAACACTCTCATCTACTGAAAAATTAGAATCAAGTTCTTTTGAACGTGTTACCCAGTATGAAAATAATACCACTAAAGTAGAACTAAAAAGACAGACTCATTAACTAGAGGTATAGTCAGTATCAGACAACTTGTTAGTAGCAACATATGTGACTATTTCTAGACTCGCTTTCTATTACCAGACTTTTTACAATCCCAGTTATGCTCAGCCTAATAGGTACTATTAACTTCTTGCATTGACCTTTCTACAACAAATAAGTCAGCAGAACCAAGCCTTCTTCCATGCATGTAAGCCCACTGACTCCTGCACTTATCTGGAAGCACTGGGTGTATATATTTTCACAGAGTACATTTAATACACCGAGTCTTCTCTCAAGTGAT
>JANHGB010023642.1:0-29207 GCA_026283785.1 Coracopsis vasa
ATAAAAAAAAAAAAAAAAAAAAAAAAAAAAAAAAGACAGACCTACATTTTTCCCTAGTTGGAATCTGATGATTCTACGTTATCATTAAGCTGATCCCATCTAATTTTGTCTCAGGTGTTAAACACGATGAGATAACACAAATTAAACAGCCAAGAGCATATTGAAAAATAAAGTTAATTGTCTGCCTGTAATAACTGTAGTAATATTTACATGCAAAATGCAGATGCTAGCTGAAGGTTTTAGAAATCCTTAGAAAAGACTGCACCCTGGTGGAAAATTTGTTAACTTGCTGTAATATCTACTTGATAAAGCAGTGGTTTGTAAGTTTCTGTTTAAAATCTAGGGTTTGTAGTAAGAAATTATTTGCTACACAAAATTAAAAGCCCTTGTGCACGTTACTTCAGTTCTTCAGCTTCACGTGCCAATTACTCATGGCACTTCAAAACACTAAGCCAAATATTTAGAAATAGCTTTATATAACATATACATTTCCATATCTGTATCCTGTGACACCAAGAGTAGGAGGGATTATTTTCTGTAATTCTGTTCTTTAATCTTAGCAGGATAGTAAACACCAAAAAACCCCAACCAACCAAACAAAACCAAAACAAAAAACAAGTAGCATACCAAGGGAAGACACACAGAAAACAAATGCTCTTAAAATCGTTCCATGAGGAATGGAAATGATGAATCATAGATTCACACTTCATATTCTTCATATTCCCCTTAACATGTTTACTTCTCCTTTTGGCCTAAGAGAAAATACTTATCGCAACATTCAAAATATATATGAGTTGTCCTCATCTCCCTGCATTTCACACTTCCTAGTCACTGCTTTCTCCCTTCTGTGCCCACTACTGACCTGCAAAGTACTCCCAGCATACTCCCAGCTCCTACATGCTCACCCCTCTAGACAGGGACAGCATGCGCTACAACTAGTTCACAACCATGTGGCAAGGCAGTACACGTGGGCCAGTGAAAGCCATTTCACCTGGAACGCATACTGTCCCTAACTTTCTCTCATGACCAACAATTCCAGAGTCTTTTTCCTTTATGTATCTGCTAACTATCAAATTATTGGAATTTGCGGCTTATCTTTCTATTGAACATGGCTGAGCTTGGTCAACAGGTTCCAAAGCTCTTGGAGAACACAGACATGTAGTAAAATGACATGAAAAACATTATTTGTGAAACTAATGAAATTCTACTGAAAATACTTAGGAATTAACTGATACACATGTCTACACGTTACATATGAAAACAAGCAAATCACTGCAATATCTACGTGGACTCATATTTTACTAATACTGTAATTTGTGTTAACAAAAGAAATGCATTTAGGACTGATGGAATGGACAAGCGGAATGGCCGACTTTGTACCTGGAGTGAAAACATACATGAGCTACCATGACACAGACCGGCAGAAGAAAAAAAACATTCACAGAGCAGCAGGCTAGAATTCATTTAACTTTGGGTTGCCGTAAGTTAAAATAATGTCTCTTTTCTAAGACACCAGTACTTTAATAAAATACACCACACCCATATTCTGTACTGCCAGCAGGCAATAATGGGAAAAGTACACTAAGATCACCATGTGCAATATACAGTTTCAGTTTTAACAGCCATACTCTTATACACAAACAAGTATGCTCACAGAGCAATGGTACACTTGTCTTTTGTCTTGTAACCATGTTTTGCACAATTAACAAGATTTATTGAGGAATTAACGTTACAAGCATTTATAAATTTGTTCTGAAGGTGATGCCAACTTTAAAAAAACAGAACCTATTCCTCATTTCCCAAACAGTATTCCTGCTACCTTAGATCAAATTTGCAGTTCCAACTTCCTGCCCACTAATTACCAGCATCTCTTCTTAGCCTTGCCTATCCTTGCACCTTTCAGATTTACCATGGTAGTCATGGATCATCATTTTTGACAGTGACAGCAAAAACCCACATTTAATTCAGGTAGCACTGGTCTTACCTGTGCAATCATTTAACAATGTTGCAGATGTGTCAAACAAGGCATAGGAAATTTAGCACCATGCAGGAGTTGCATTAACAGTAGTAGAACAGAATTAAAAGTGGTTAATACCACTACATGTGAACACAGATGCAAACCATATTTACTCAGAACTTCATTGGAATGGCTACTCTAAAAGCTGAAATATCTATTTCATCAAGTTTCAAGTGCAAAGAACCATGTGGTATTCAAACACAAAGAAAGACTGGTAAGAAGTACCCCTCCTTTGCCCCAGCAAAATGTCTGCCATGCAGCCAGCCTTTCATTGCAGATTTCATACTAACAATTCAATAATCACATTACAATTATGTTAATGCAACCTGGCAGTTCTCTCACTACTGATCTGAACTCAGTATAATGATCTTCATTTTCAAATGCTGAGGATATAATAACTATGGACTAAACAATCAATTGGAGAATATACATATTACGAATAAGTTAATACTGTCATACTTTTCATTGTAAAGAAAGCACTATCTGATTGAAGTACAATACTGGCATCCAAGAGTATTTTTTATTACTTGCATAGTTATCTTAAGAAATCATGGAACATTCTGACAAAAAATTATTAAATATATGAATAAATAAAAATCAACATACATCCTATAGAGACTGAAGCATCTGCTAAGGATTTCCTGTGAAATATGAAACCATGCCAGAGAGGGGAAAAAAGGCTTTTAATATCTCCTTAAAGTAGTTGGCTCCCAATGAATGCACATCACTTTAATCATTGATACCCAAAGAGTTTTAGAAAAGCTGGGATGTGAGCCAAAAAATAGGCAACATAGAAAACAGGACTAGAAATAACTTAAAAAATTATCCAGTCCATGATCCCAAGCTTGCTTGCAGGTACAGATCTGAAGGGATCCCTCCTCCCCTTCTGGCAAATGTTAATCTGATCTGTTTCAAAAATGCCATTGATGGAGATGCCACTGATTCTCTACAGTGAAGTGATTACCTGCTGTTTCTGTTAGAAAACTTTTAGCAACATTTAATATAAAACTCTCTTGCTCCAGTCATCCCCTTTCATTGCTCCTTGTCCCACCTCCAACAGACACAAAAGACATTTCAGTGTTATAGCAGGCCCTTTCACATACTACGGAGTTCTATCACATCTCTTTTTTGTCTTCTTTTCTGTAGAGCAAACAAAACATTTTTCTTCCAGTCTTTCCTCAAATTATACTTTCAAGCTTCTGATCACTTAACAGGAAATGTGTGCAGGTGAATAGAGGGGATATGGTAAAGAAAGGAAAAATACTTCTACCACTCAAGAGTATGAAGAAAACACCCTAACAATATTTGCACCGGGAAAAAAGGGGGGGGGGAGGAGAAGACAAACCCACAAAAAAACAGCGCCCAAACCAATAAAATCCCCTACCAAACCAAACAACAACTTTCTAAGGATTATGAACTACTTATTACACAAAAACAAGAAATACAATGAAAAAATATTGGTATTGAGTTGCCCTGGTATCAATATACAACTTTCATGTTACTTTACTGTCGAGCAAGACAGGCTAAAGATGGTTATAGATAATTAGCATGTTGCACTTTCCATGTACAAGAGGCATACTCTTATCTTTCTCCTGTTTTCTGTAAAAAGATGAAACCCACTGTGAGTTTAAACTATTTTGATAAAATTATTACACAGCATTTCATACGACTGAAACATTGTACAAGATCTTATGAAATGGTAAGACAACCCAAGTTTAGATTTTAAGTGTCCAAAGTTAGCATGAGTTTCATTTCTCCTGATCCCTGCGGCCCCCCTGTAGTAAGTCACACTAAAAAACTGAGATGATGAAAAGAATCAGTAAGAATAAAATCAGCTCAATTTACATATGGATTCCTTCAAATGTTTTTGGAAACACTTAATGTCTCTTTTACTTCAAGTAGTATACTAACATTACACAGTTTACAAAAGTAATAGATACAAAGAATCAGCTATGCTGTCTACTACCCCTATCTACAAAACAGAAAAAAAAAGTCATCTAAACAGTTCTTGTGAAGTTTCATTTATGCTTCAGAAAGCATTTTGAATCTGAAAACCTGTTTCACATATCATATCCAAAGAAGCTAAGTTCTGCTCTAGTTTAACTAAAGTTAGACACAAATGACTAAAACTAAAGGTTTTGTTTATTTTAGGAATGTAGCAGATACTCTAAATATCAGAAACTATCTCAAAAGAATTCTGAACATTTTAAGACACAGAAACTGAGAGATTAAATATTAAAACAAGCTTAACTCTGCCCTACTGAGCTCTATTAAATATAATGAGAGACAAACATTCTGCTTCATGTTTTTTAGCATTTGTAGCCCAATCTGTCCTTCAAAAAGATGTTTTCTTTTCTCCTGTAGCAGGAAAGGAACCCTGAAGAAAGGAATATTTCTACTTCCTAAATCCCTCTGTCTGCATTTACTGCATAACAGCCTTACGAGCCCCAGTGTTCTGAAGAATCACAACAGACATGCTATTTCACCTGCTGAGATAGCATACAACTACCAAATCTCTAGAAGAACAGAAAACATGACTTAATCTATGAAGAACTGTCTGACTTACTACAACCACTGGAATTACACACACATGAACTGCAGAAGCAACAGGTGAAATTACTTCTGATGTCACATGTAACACAACCATAGTTACTCATCTAATCTTTGCTATGTATTTTTTACTAATATTTATAATAGCAAGCAGCTCAGGGAAATTACATGCTAAATTCTTCAAGGTACTATATAAAAGATTTCAATATGTTTTGGCTGCATCTAAAGTTTTAATAATTTCTCTCATCCATTACTAAGTTAATTCAGGTTAGAAAGATATTGAAACAGAAAGCTACATTTCTCAATCCAATTCTTCATCCATTTCAATTCAAACTAGTTAATGAGCTAGCTTACAAAAATCTCAGCTGTTCTATTATATACTCCAAAAGTTCTATATTCTGCAGAGGACTGGCTACATCCACCACTCAAAACAAATGCCCAAGTCCTGCTTTCAGTGCAAACCTAAAGAAAACCTCTGCTACTGAGTCACAGTCAATCGACTTTGAGGCACTTTATACTGCAGGGTTTTAAGGGTTTTACGCTAAAAAGAAAACAAGACATTAAAAGAGTCCACGTACGAAATGTGGGGGTTTTGAAGCAGTAGGTATTCCAGTGCTGCATCAGGAACAGCAGGGGGTAGTATTTCAGTGCTTTTTAAATCGATGTACTTTTTTAGCAAAGCAAGTCCCACCCTGCATTCTCCCTTGCTACAGGTTACCTTAAATCCCCCACCTAGATTTCTTCAGCACTTCTTCCACCTGTGTGCCTTCCAGGCAGAGTTGTCAACTCTCTTCTGAGCTGGCTAGGCACAGGTTCTGTTCCAGACAATGTGGTGACTACCTGGCTGCTCTTTCCCACTCCCTCTGCCTCGCACATTTTACCAGACTTACCACTGTTGCGGAAATATCATTCACCTAGAACAGGTCACCTCACATTGTTAATTCACATCTTCCTATAAACAGAGCAACTCAAACTCGATTTCAATTTAAAATAATAACTTGTACAGCCCACAAGCGTGTCCAACATTTTACAGACTAAATTACCATTCCTACCATGAGTGTATAGTCCAAACGCACCAAAACAGCATGTAGTGCAATGTAGAAAATCGTGATTTTGTGCATGCAGTATTTCTTGAGAACGGCAAAGAGCTACTTGAATTTTCCAAAACTGAGACAATACTATCTTACCTAGGTTATGATTTTAGACACCTAAACTTACAGTTTTAGCTAAACAGGCTATGTCCCTCAACATCTACTAATCACATTAAATATTCCTCCTGTTAGCTTAATTTTGCCAGGTGTAACATCAGGTAATTGGAATTGTGATTACACTGCATGGATAAGTTAGAAAAATTTTAGGTGGGGGAAAAAAACCCCAAAACCATTTCGTAATAGTTTTAGAGTTCAGGGTTTGTTGTTATACCTTCATACTTTTTTTTTTTTTCTTCCAGATTTTACCTTGATACACACACCCCACCTCCCCTGCCCCTAAACCCAAACTTGCTAAAGATAGCCACAAACATTTGTAGAAAACTTACTATCTTGCCAAATGTTTTGTTTGTAATTTTAGAATATATTATCTCATGGATTACCACGACTAAGATACAGCATATTCTTTGATTCAGTGAAAGAGCCGATACCCAGTTCTCCAACAGGATAAATTTAGGTACCTGACAAACAGGACACATATTTATTTTCCACCTGTGTGTATCATATTTTATTTGTATTGGCTCACTTACACAATCATTTTATGGATTTCTTCCTCAAAATAGAGGAAAAAGCTTGTGTGAAATACATGAATATTGTTTCAAGGCAATTGGCTGCAGGATGGCCAGTAAGAACTGCCCCTCTGATCTTATCGTTTATCCTAAAATGGATTAAATTAGATAGAGTTTAGGAAAAAAACAAAACCAAAACAGCCTCAAAATTTAAAGCTCAAATCACGTACATACTAAAGGGTGAGCAAACTCTATGATTCTTCTATAAGTAATCACATTGTGAAGATGCATCTTGACAAACACATGAAAACTGGTGCAAAATTATTTTACTTATTATGGTCATAGGGGATCCAAAAGAACAGTCACTGAGGAAATTTCAATAGCCATAGAGATACTATATGGTGAAGCCATTATTTACTCTTCCCATCTCATTCAAACTATCTTATTCAATCGTTTTGAAAACGATACACAGATGCTATATAATACCTTCTCTCAGTGGCTGTTTCCATCCTTAAGAAACAACTGTAATATCAGGTTTTATTATGAAAACACTGACCCTAACCAAGCCATCTTACTACCATCTTCCACCTGTACATAGACTAACCAGACTGAAAACTACTTTTTACCTGCAGATCTTTCAGCTCAATCTGCAACCCTGAGTAACCAAAGACCAGTGAAAATGCAAAGGAAGTCACAAGAATCCATTAGCAGAGGAAAACAACTATGCTTTTCAAGTCAGAAGGGAGCTGTACCTTCAGCAGGCAGCTAAACTGTTATCTGTATCTTAGTAGCTGGCACACTGTGAGAATGAAACATTTATTAGCAATTATTTCCATAATGTCCTCATGATCAATTTACAATATTGTCAAAAGAAGAAGGAATACACAAGACCCACTGGTGGCACAGAGAGGATTGCTGACTACCAGAAAGATGACACAAACCTGGTAAATATTTTTACCTATAACTAGGTATGATCTTCTAATCACAGAATAATAGGGTTTGAAAGAAATCTCTGAAGGTGACCTCATCCAATCCCTGCTCAAAGCAGGGTTAACTTCAGAAAGGTTGCTCCAGTCCCAGTACAGTCAAGTTTTGACAACCTCCAGTGACAGATTCCTCAGCCTTCCTCACTGACTCCAACCACCAGTACTGAAATAAAAGCAGGTAGTTGCATGCATTCCTAACACTACTTATTTGAAAAATATGTGTCTCTTACAAAAATCATTACATTACTTTTCAGGAAATTGTATGACTTTTCAAGCACACTGGACTTAAAATATTTTTCAGACCTTTTTAAAAATATGTGAACCAAACCAAAAAGATCAAAGGACATATCCTACTTCTAATTATCAGCTTATTTTTAATAATCTTCATGAAAATCTACAAATCAGTAGATCAGTTTCAAGCAGAAAAAAAATGGCAGAACAGATGTGTAAAACTGAAGAGGAAAAAGCCTCTGCTTCTACCTAACCTGGTCATATTTTCAAAAGAAATGCAAGTTCTACTACTGCATTACTTTCGCAGTGAACTGGCAATAGATAAAAACACCAAGTCTTTGACAGAAGAGATCACTTTTCTTACTTGGTTCAAAATACCATTTTGCTCTTTTACTTTCTTTCTATTCTAGTCTAGTCCCCAACAAAGCATAATTCCTTCTTCCTGCTCAGGGATATAATTATGTCTTCATTAGTTCTGAAATGCAGTACAGTAGGAATCTGTTGATTTTTTTGGCAGCATAGGCATACTAAATAAGAATAACCAGATGCTGCTTACATCACTTTCAGATACAGACAAATTAAAAGCAAAACAAAAACCAGTGCACAGGTGTTCATGAAAGCAGTAAATTCTGAGTTCCCCCACTATCTGGCTGTTATAAGGGTATTTTACTTTGGGTCCCAAAAGGAACATTGTTTGCTCACAGCTATTTCATGCCCTCAGATACACATACCAAATACAAATTATGCAGATAAAACTCTGTAACCATCTGGTCATCTAAAGTATTTCATATAAATTGTAAGTGACCTATTTATTAGTACATAGAATGCTTCACAGTCTGTATTTTCTTCTTCCTTTTCGTTGTATTTTGATTGAAAGTTAAGGATGGCAGGGTGCAGAACTCCAGGGTATGTTGTTCCTTTGTTTGCACACCAACAGGTGCACGAACAGCCATTAAGTAGGCTGGTGTTAAGAAGTGCACAATAGCGTAACTGCTCAGTTATGCTCTGGAAATCAATGGAATTACCACGGAGGAAAACAAAACAAACTGAAGTTCATGTGAAGAATAAGATGAGTTGTCACTTGCGGGACTGCCTAGTTGTAACTAAAAATTATACTTTCATTTTCAGCCATTCTTTCAGTTTATGACTTACTTAAACAATAATAACTTCCTGCTTTGGGACTGAAACTGTTCCTGGTCCTCCTCATTCCAGAAGGTTGGTTTGTTTGTGGTTTTTCTGGAGAGGAGGGAGAAGAGCAGGTCAAGAAAATCCATTACTATAATATTTTAAAATGGTATTCACACTCTTGCTTTGCTCTCTGGGCCCTTCAAATATTGAGTGCTCAATTATGGTCTTTCCAGAAGCAAAAGACTGCTTTCATGAATGTATCCTTAGGAAAAATCTGGTTGAGAAAGTATACACTTAGGATGAAATATATCTATATCTATATCTATATATCTCAATAAACCAAACTTCACCACATACAAGTTGCATACTATTTTCTTGACAGAAGTACAAAGTGCAATTAGTGAAGTAAGTAAATGAGACCATATAAACCCCCTACATTAGACTATTTTTAATATTGTAGTAATAAGAACTATTGACATTTGAAAACATATTAACAACCTGAATACTCATGTATCATTTGTCTGAGGGCTATGCTTATCACGAACTTACATAACTTGAAAAGCAAACAGTTTAATACATTAGAAAACTCATCTCAAATATCCATGCATTTGAAACAGAGACCTGAAATGCAATGGTTGTACAGATAGCCCGGTAACAACGTACAGGATGATTCCATGTAAAGCAGCTTGGATCAAGTCTCACTGTTTTTGCTTATTTAATTCAAGCCCTGTGGGAGAAACTTATTGTGTGTCTTTACAATACTCTGTACAACGGGAATGGGATCTAATTCAGAACAACTCTACAAATAAGTGATAAAATCATCATTACTGGAAGGTACATCTCAATCATTACAACCTTTTAGGAACATCACTGTATTTTCACAGTCATAATCAGCAGATGCTACATGAAAACACTGTTATTGAGCAGCAGTGCAGGTATACGCGTACAAATAACCCAAAGGAAAGACTCTTGGCCACTTCTGCAGCTACCTCGGAATGAAAGGGAAGACCCCGGTGTCCACTATCTGTCTGCTTCCTAGACCTGACAGAAGCCATCTGGCCCTTTCAGCAGCACTTGCAATTGCACTTGCAGTTGCTGCCCGCTTGAAATAATGGGGGAGAAGAGCAAGGGTGAAGGGCATGACGTGTAAATGCAGAGAAAAGTCTTGTATCATCACCTTTACAACCATAGAGCTCACTACTATAAATGTATAACTTCAAAATTACAGCATGTACCAACCATCAGATAAACCATGCAATATTTAAGTATCTGCTCAGAAAGACAAATTATATTGCCAAAGTGCTAGTTACACGAAAATATAGAAACACCCTAACTGTATTATACAGCCTGAGCCAAAGGTTAGAGTCTTGCCAGCATATCAGATTTTAAATCTTTATTTTTTCAGGAATACTGATCCAACTCCTATGAAATTTAGTCGAACTTATTTTAATTGGCTTTGACTCTCGTTCACAAGAAAATCAGAGAACCAAGAACACAAGACAAACACCTTCAACTTTATGTCAAAAAAAAAAAAAAAAGGCGACCCCAAAGATTGCCAACAGCAAATAGCAGTGTAACATTCTTCATTGTTCACTCAAAATGACTGACCATTTTGATGTTTGAGCACATTTTCCAGGCAAAAGCAAGCACATAAAAATTACAAATAAGTACTTTAATTAAAATACCAAAAGGCATCAGAGATAGAAGAAAATGTTTATTTTCTACAGCGAGTTAGAAAAAACATACACAATAGTAATTTCTGCCCATTACTGCAGTAAATTTGTTTTTCCTCTTCTAATTCTCTTGAAATAAATGTCTAGTCAAATAATGGAAGCTCTGATCCCGATTTGTTTCCAGATATTTTCTCCAGTGCTGTCAGTTATTGGCAGATACCTGAAAATGCCTAGTTAGTTTTACATTTTCCAGAAATAACTACAGTATAACTGATCCACTCTATATTGTCATACATTTTTAGTGAAGCAATATAACTATCTTCCCCTATGAACACACTAACAAACACTGAAAGCCATGACAAAACAAATGCAGCAGAGCCCTGAAGCATTCTGCTACAGTAGATCTGGTAACACCTTGTCTCTTGAGCCCAAGGGACACAAGAGTTGCAGTGGAGATCAGTAAGAGAAATAAACAACGATTATTATAGACGTTTAAAGATTAAGGTAGTGAGCACTCTTTCATCGTGTATAGTCTATTACTGAACCACCATAATTAATAATGAATTCATCTGTAATGCCTTTCAATCATATTTTAAGATGTTTCAAAAAAGAAAAGTAAATCAAAGACTGTGACTTACTCCTAAATCAATGTCTTGACTTAGTCAGCAGGCAGCCTAATCCCTGTCAAACACAGCACGCTTTGAGACTGCACGTTTGGATATACAGTTCATATGCAGGGTAAAATATTTTTTTTAAACCGTATTTGATTAAAAAGAGAAAATTTACTAAAGATAGTCACATGCTGCAGAAGCTTGAATGGTTGCAAAGAATACACAAGGCTATAGGGCAAGATTCTGTCAAGATTCTTCACACAACTGATCATTTTTTATTTTAAGGAAAGCATTTGTTGGATAGTACCCTTCCAAAACTATTTATCCAACCATATGTGCAAGCTGAAATACCTAAAAAGAGAGCTGTAAACAGTGATCTACAAATACATGACAAATGCAGGAGTTTTTTTACTGGCACACTACTTCAATGCCAGGATACCCAGCATTCCCAGCTCAAACCCCACAAACTTCACTAACCTCTCTGCAAAGGACTGAGCAGTTTGAAGACACCACAACATGTATGAAAAGAGGTGCTAGGAAACATTTACACCAGCATTGCCGAAGGGCTAAAGCAGAAACCTGTGGTACTGTTCAAAATTGCAAACTTTTACCATTAAAATTCGACATGTCAGAAGATAGACTGATAGATATCTCAATATACATGTAATTTTATACATACCAAGGCAGATGGAACTAATGACTTTAACTTGTTGAAAACTACACACGTCTCAGTTATGTATGTACACAGTAATAAACTACAACAGTTCTCAGTCTGGTTGATACTGAAAGTACAATTAAGGCATTTATGTAGCTATTATTTTAGCTCTAAGAAAATGTGAAACTAAATGAGGTAAACTAACCTTAAATAATGGATACAAACATAACACCAGTGTTTGAAATGCAAATTGAAACTTCAAAAATAATAATGCCACTTACATTACATGCAGTGTACCTTTCAGGATCTAAATGGTGGAAGAGTTTACCTGTCCAAAACAGGCCCACCCCTTAGCTGTCAGATTTGGGAACAGCAGAGATACCTATCTAGAGGCCAAAACCAAAAGACTATCTTCACAGTCTGGATGATCCTAAGGTCATTTCCAACCCTAACCATTCTATGATTCTATGAATCCTCTACCAGCCATATACTCCAAAGTTGCTTTTTCAATTTGGCTCCCACTTTGCAGAAAGTAAAGTCATTAATGTTTATACATACGACATTATGGAGATAAGATAAAGGTTTCATTTTAACTCTAAGGAAATAAATGGTAATTTTTCAAATGCAATGTATGCTTTTTTCTTGAATACTCACAGTGGTCATTCATAAATGGCTATTTTAGCAATTCTGTGTTCAGCTATTTTCTTATTAATACAACATACCATTTTTTCAACTGGCACTTCAGTGACTGCTTTTTCCTATTAGTATTTTGAATTGAGATACTCTACTGAATTGGAATTTTAAATATGGTTAGAAAATAAAAGAATCTGTCTGAATCATAACTGTAACTAGCCATAACTTCCATTAGATCTGACATATGCCATAATAAAATGTTCACTGAAAGAGATTAAGTTCTAGATCCTGCAGAAATGCTATAACTTCCACTAAAGTTTCAGTCTCCTACAGCTTAAGTTTCCCCTTTTAATAATGTCCACATTTAAATGAAATCAGCAATATTCATCTTTGATTTCATCTTTTAACTATATCTCATACAGGCAACTATAAAACATCATTAAAAAAAATATAAAACAACTACAACTGCAGAACTTCCTTATTTTCCCCTCACCTGCAGTACTCAAAACCACATCACAGCCTCATGAGAAATGGAAGTCATTGAAAAACCACACTTCTTTCAGTGTTGGAAATTAAATATAATTGAACAACTAGTTCTACAGGTGTTTCAAGTTTAAAGGATGCCCTCTCTTAAAGGTGTGGCCTCACTACCAGAGAAGCATAAAATGACATACAAGCAGCATTTGTCATCCTATCTATAACCCGACACTAATACCAATACAATCAGACAGTCTATTCTGTTCCATTATAGGCAAATGTGATCAAACCAATTCCTCTCTAAATACACAGGAACAGATTTCTGGACCTTCAACTGAAAACATGAGTTCAATTTATTTCCTGTCATACATTTCCACTATTGCCTTCCCATTTTTCATTCGCAAGGAAAAAAACCTCAAACCCACAATTAACCTCCCTGATTTGCTGCATCCTGAACAATTAACTATTTACATAAAAGGTTTATCATGAGGCCTTAAATCAGGTTGTCTTAGTTAAGTATAGAAAATAATTAAAAGATTATTTACTAGTGTACATTATGTAATGTTACCCAAAACATTACAACTCTTACATTTTGAAAGTGCCATATATAAGAAACTACCACACAGATAAAGTAGGTGCTGTTGTGCTTCACTTTAGCAATCTATTAATATTGTTTTCAATTAACTGCATTATGAAAAGTTAACAATTACTATGCTGATTTCTGAGACTAACTTATTCAGTTACCATAGCTGTTTCCAACTTACCATTGCTTCTAAACCACAAGTTATCAACTCAAAATACTGATGTTTTGTGAAAATGTATTACACACTCCCATCGTTCCTATACTCATATGAAAACATAATCCCAAATCACCCTATCGTAATACTCTGCACAGGCACCACGTGTGTTACCATCATCAGGGATTGCAGTATTAGATAGGAAAAAAAGCAACAGACTAATCCTAGCAAGGATTTTATTTTTCTGTAAATATTCCTTATTATAAAACACACTTTAGAAATACCCAAACTATATTCTCCCTGCCTTTTTTTTTTTTTCTTCCCAAATGTCTCTAGAAAGCATTAGATGGTCTTCCATTTCACAGCACTTAAATGGTGCTTCTGTGAAAAGCCCAAGTGTCAGCATGTACTGTTGGGTTTTTTTGTTTGGTTGGTTTTTAAATTCTTTTTAAAAAAGACAACAGTAAAGAAAAAAGACTACTTGTGTTTTGTATTGTCTTTAAACATAACTTCACCTTTTAGCAGTGCACGTAAATATAGCTCTTGGACTATATACCGCTGAACAGCTTACAATAGGTAGATAAACTTCTTCCACTTCTTTACCTTCCAGACCTTCTCAGTAAGAATTTTACTGGTTTGTATCATGTGAAAAAATGGTGGCAAAAATATTCTTGTTAAAGCTACTTAAAATTATGCTGCAAAACCAGCTGTTCTTGGTACCTTGTTGAAGTTTCTAAGAAATTAGATGAATGCTCCCCTATTTCTACCCCTTTCTATATCCAGCATCAACTCAGAGCATATCTGAGAACTGTGGGGGAAGCCTTGACTCATCTAAAGACAGCAGCTAAATTCCAAGACAGGTAAATATTTCTGACATTTCCTAAATTCTGTAGGTTTGGGAGTTGTGGTGGTGTTTGTTTGCTTTAAACACAAACTCCCGTTACACCTCACTTCCTAAAAAAGAAAGAAGAGAACTACAAAGCAATACATTACTAATTTTTCCAACAGACCAACAGTACTAGAGATTAAGTAGAAAGTAATCATTCCAGACAAGAGTCATGAGCTCTTAGTATCAAAAGATGAGTTAGGGAAGATAGAAGCCAGCCTCCTTCTCTCCCTACTCAAAAGATGGGAAACTTCTGCTGTATTTGTTCAGTTTCCTGTGTTTAAAAAGGGGAAACCAGCACAACTGCAAAAAATTCAGAACAGGAAAGGTCTTCAGAAAAACCAAACTCTTCTTTCCCCACCATCGCCACTCCTGAGTCCCAAAGAGAACTTAACGTACCATCATGGCTACAGCATATGTTACTCCTTGCTCTTTTGACAGTGGCACAGGTGCCATTCATATTTAGTTATCATTCTGACATGCTGTCCAATTAACCTGAAGAATGCAAATAAAGGAGAGAGAAAGTGAAAGACAATTTTAACTAGCTAAAATACAGACAAATCAGAATGTGCTCTCTAACTACAGGACCTTGACCTTGCCAAATTGCAGTACTCTGCTACAGCCAAAAGTAGTTCTGGAAAGTAAAAAAGTCTGAAATCACTATAACGGAAGAGGTAAGGAGCTGCTACCAGATTTTCTACTAGGTTAATGTAAGGCAACTTACCTCTGTCCGCAACCACAAATAATGAAAGCATAAACCCAGAACAAGAATCCTTATTCTTTTAATTCTACAGTAATTCTATAAATTGTCCCTCAAGTAAGTGCTTCTCACGTTTTTGGAACAAAGGAAAATCACTTTTCTTAAACCAGACTATTTTAACTGTAGGTAAATGAATTGCTCTGAATAGTTCAAAATTTTTCCAGAGTTTAAGGGTTTTCTTGAAATGCTAATGAGAATGTTTTCCCTTCAACCCATTTTACAGAGAGTATCACAGTACAAGTCACTGCGATACAAGTACTAAAACTGTACTACCGTCAAATTCTATTATGCTAACCATAACCTGCAAATAGTAATACATTTAAATACATGATTCACTTCAGAGATATTTTTATTATTGCAGCACAATGTGTACCTTTAAAATTTGGTGATAACTGTATCTCTGATTAATCAGGACACTAGAATTTAGGTTTTAATTTATCTACACAAAAACACAACTACTACCTTGGCCAAAAGAAGTTTCTAATTATAATCAAAACTTCCAAAACACTTTAACATAATGAGACAGGACATATTAAAACTTCTTACTCCAAGATGAGAAACTGCACCTTGGTGAGAAAAATTTCTTGGATCCATACTTCTAAGATGGAGGCTCACAGATATAAAACACCTGCTGCCAGCTAGCCCACAATGAAATTCTTCCATTGCTAAAGTAGTCTTCCATTACCATCATTTCCTTTTCATTAAAGAACCTTCCAAAAAGTCTTTAAGTAAATAAAATTTCTTGGGTATGAAATATTACACCTGTTATACAACTGCAAAATACAAGTCCAACAATCTATTTGGAGTCAAGCAACATTTGTTATAAATAACATTTTGTATTTTAAGTAAAAACAAGCCTGCCACCTTCAGGGCGAGAACTACAGCACATGAAAACAAACACCCTTTCAACCAAATACCTTTTGTAAGGTGTTCCCTTTTGTAAGGTGTTCCTACCAACAAGTCTCGTCAACCATATGGATACTGCACTGCATTACTGAATATGAGTATGGAATATTTTCTAAGATAAAGATACGTCTGTCTTACCATGAGAGTGAGAAACATTTGCGGTAGCAGTTCTCAAACTTTTAGTTAGGTAACTGTATCAGTTCAGACTCAGGACTGCGTTTCTCCATTGATAATCTCACAATTATAGGTCAAAGTACACACAACTGGAAATGGAATATAATGTGACTCCATCCATAGACTGCATTTCAACCCTGATTATTAAGAAAAGCAGGGTGCTACAGAGACTATACCAAGAGGGAGTTGACAGCTGAGAACCAGTTTTAAAATTCTGAAGCATTAATACAGTATGTGAAAGAGCTGGAAGATCAACCATTCACTAAAAGGTGCCACTTGCTCAGTAACATAGGCATTATTGATAAAAAGCATACCTTTTTTTCTTTTTTTTGACAAAGGCTGAGAGGGAGAAATCAGTCCTACAGATGATCTGATTTCACACTTACATCAACATTAATTTTTCTCTCTCTTGTAGAGTCTGTATCTTGACTCCTCAATTAATGTCCACATTAAAATTTGTATGTAAGTGCTCAGAAAGAGGCATGAAGATTGATATATAAAGGGAAAAAGGTAAAGAAACAATATCAGCACATCCAGCAAGTAAGTACTGTTGCTCATTGGCATGACCTGCAGAAATATACTTCTATGGGATTTCCTTCCTCTGAGGGAAGAGGTTCTTGCCTTGCGTAGCAAGAGCTTGGTTATTGCTATGTACCACAGTTGTGGTCTTTGAACTTATCAGCATTGAAAATTTAAGAGAAGTCCATAACAGCAAAATACAGCTTAAAAGTGGAAAGAATGAACAAAAACTCTAACCAGTTCTCTGAAAAAAAATATTTTTTTTTTTAGTACCATTTGAATTACTTCTTAAAAACTACACAAAAAAATAAAACCAAACCAAACCAACCAATCCACCCAAACAACCTAGCTATAAGGAAATAAATACAAAACATTACATAAATAATGCCCCAAATATCCTACTAGATGACTCTTGGAACTTCTCGTCTTCTTTTCGGGCATTTCTGTTCCCACTGTAAGAGATGCCAACCTATCAAGGATTTGAGCCTTGGCAGAATCTAATTTAACAGTATTTGTTTTCAACTGTCTCTTCATTCCCTCTCTGACAAAAGGTTCAAATCTGTACTAATGATTCTCTTGTTCCCTAACTGATGGAATGTTACAAAATTTCCTAAGCAGCACTTTACACTTGCTTTCTTACACTCTCTTAACTGTTGGTTTTATATTGCTTATCATCAGCCATGTAGCCCCTGTGTAATTATTATTAACTCTGTGCTATTTGTACTCTTTTCACCAAATATCCTCATGGTAGTATCATAATTTTCTTTGATTATGTGTCTTGATTACACAAGAATTTCTTATGGTCAAGGGAAATGTTTTCAAGCATAATTCAGTCTCTTCTGCACTCATGCTACTCCATAAATCTACCTCTCTCAACACCTGCAGCTTTTGGAATCGTCCTTTGATGAATCCTACTATTTTACTTTCCATACTGTAATCTGCCTATAATTGCCTCCTTGATCATCAATGCATAATGTTCTCTCAATTATTATGCTTTTTGCATATAAAATCTGTATACATACAAACATCCTACATGACAACCTGTGACTGTGAAAGCTTCCCTGTTCTAGGACCACTCCTGGCAAAACATCCCTACTCAGCTTTCTTGAAAGTACAGCAAAAATAACAAGCTCTTTCATCATCATGTATTTCCATTTTTAAACTCACCAAGATCCTCTGATCTTTCTCTCTTTCTCATTTAGTATCCACATGCGTACAACTTTAAGACCTTCTATAGTTTTTACTAATTTGATCTTCTCTGTTAAATTGCTGCTCCAGTTTAAGCACTAGCCAAAGCCCCTATCTATCTCTATCTGTAAACAACTGTCAAAAAGACAAGCAGCCCTGAAAAATCACCTAAGTGACAAGACTTGATCTACTGTGTAAAAACTATTGGTGGGGAAGGAGAGAAGGGGAAGGGGAGGTGGGGAAGGAGAGGTGGGGAAGGGGAAGGAGAGAAAGTATCAAGAAAGAGTATTTGCCTAAATGTGTAGAGTCCTTTCCTCCTATATTCTCTATGCTCTTCCTGCTTTCTCCATAATGGGACTTCCCTGGGTATGCATGACAACCTCCAGAAATTTAAACAGAAGGCAAAAAAAAAACCCTCTCCTTTCAGAAAATTAACCAGAAGGCAATATGAGTAACTTAAACATTAAACAAATAAATAAACAAGAGCAGAACTAGGCAATTCAAGCCTAGAATCTGCTATCTTGTCTCTCTACAGCTAATGCAGTCAGTAGAATCCTGATGCAGGTCTCCATGAAAGGAGATCTCTACAATTAAAATGAAACAAAACGAGCCCTCACCACCACCAAACGCCTAAAAGCAGAGCTCGTATCACTACTGGGGGGCAATACCAGCAGCATAGCAGCCACTCAAGTGACAGCAGATCTGTCTGCTTGAAAAAGAATACCACAAGCTGCTATGTAAGATAACAGCAATAATTTCTGATGTACTATGCAAACAAGAATTACGACCTACACTCTTTTTCAACCCTCCTCTATGCACTGAGTTAGAGCAAGAGGTAGAGAAAGGAGATATGTACACCGTTTAAATAATGTGCTGGTTTTATTCTCTGGAGACATCAGTGTGGCTGACAGCTCAAAAACAAGTGGCTATAAGCACTATTGCTAAACACAAAATTACATTATTTTTAGTAAAAAAAAAAAAGATAAATATTGAATAGCAAAAATAATTCTAATCATGGCAGAAACAAAAACTGTGTAGCTGTATGATAGTATCTGTATAGCATGGCAGAAACTGCAGAGTTGCATTAAAAACATAGTTTGTTCACATCTTTTGACTGATTCACCTGCCCTCTACCCACTAAGTGTTTGGATCAGAACAACTTACATGCCATAACTTGGTGTTTTAAGCAACAGCTTTTCCATATACTGTGCTTAAAGCAGGCTGAGTTTAAAAGCCCTCTTTCCAAATTACACAAGAGTAAGGCCCAGGACAAGCAACAGTTTTGTATCACATATGATCAAGAACTGTCAAAAAAATCCAGTACTTTGCACCTACTTCCACCTGTAAGATTCAAACCTGATTTCTTAATCTTTGTGTTTGTAGGTAGAAAAAAAAAAAAGCCTTTAGGATTCTTGAATGTTTATTCCATTGCATCTTTTTGTCTCCTGTTGAAAATTAATTCTTAACATAAATGTAGTATTAGAAGTAGGAGAGAAAGTCCATGCAACCCACCCCAAACTTAAGCTGACATCCAGTCTTCTATATGAAATATATACATATGTAATAAAAGTTATGCATTTCTTAACAAATGAGCATACAAAATGAAGTATTCATAAACATTACTAATTTTCTCAGTTACAGGAGCATTTGAAGAAACCCCTACTGTTCCACAATTGTATCCTTCTTAGCTTTCTTAAGAGCAATAATGCCTGTGAAGAAATACTTTCCAAGGTAAGACCTTTCTCCCTGGAAGCTATTTAAGTAAGAGATAAAATCCTTTATTTGATTATACGCAATTGTATGTGTTTATGATATTCTAATATAAGGATAAAAGTAATTGTGATGATGACAGATTTTTTAAACCAAAATGAAAATGGTAAATTCAGTGTTAATGAAAAATATAAAATAACAGAACAGAAAGTAATTCTGTTCATGCAGCAGTGGTAGCGCAAGCAAAGATACAGAAGACCTACTATAACGTTTGTACCAGTAAGTCACAACTTCACTGTAGAAAGCAGATGGTACAATTCAAGTCAGAGACCACTCAGCACTTTATAAATAATGACAGCCTTCACTCAGCAGCACCCCAGCATCTGGGCCACAAGTCAGTTAATATCCAGTGACCAATTTAAATGTGGGAGTTGACAACTGAAGACTAACTTCTCAGCATTAGATTACATAACCCTTCCTTTTCCTTCTACAGTATCCACCCCATCCACCCTTCCAGTGTTCTCTCCATCAACATTCCCACATTCCTGTCTCCTCACTCAATGCATGAATGCACCCAGCTCACTCTATATTCACATTCCTTCTCTTTGCAATTCGACTACCCGTGCCCAAAGGATCCTTTCTCCCCTACTCGCTAAAATACCCCCAGACACCTTGTCTTCCCTGTTTGGCCTACAGGAGGGGCAGCCTGGCCCAAATGGAGGCAGAATTAGCATGTCTCCCCACTGGACAGCTGACTACTCAGCTACTCAGAGTAGTAGTGTCTACTCAGAGTACAAGTGTCTTCTACCACCAGGCCACCAACCTAGTAGTCCCCATGCACTTCAGAGCCTCCAAGCTGCCCATTTGGATCAATCAACTGCCTGGAGACGTGCATTTTTCCAATAGGCAGCTGCCTAGTCGAGAAATACATGAAGTCTCTGAAGCCACAAACCATAGTAAACACATATCATCTGAACCAAAAAAGCCTTGAAGAAAGCCACAGCCCTGACCACCTGGTGGTCTTCTACAGCAGAATCCTGTACAATGCACTCTTTAGAGTTTCATCAAGTAAGGCAATCATATCAATAGTCCCGTACATTTACATTGCTGCAGTGTTACACCATATGTTAACAATCACATTTATGTTGTATCTACTTCGCTATGATTTTCCATCACTATTTCTTCAATATAAAAAAAAGTCTGAATCATACTTATTTTGACTTTGAGTATTGGAAGTCAGCAATATTACACAACCCACTCTACTAGTGAAATTATAATAAAAAGAGAGCCAATTCTTTTATAATTTTCTGAAAACAAGAAATAATGGTAACAGCTTCTTGTTTTCCTTACTTAGCTACATCACCAAGCAGCCTCCTCCCCCCGCCTCAAAAAGCAAGCTTCAATTAATTTACTCATACAAAAAACAAATCCTGCTGCTTTCATAAACTCTTTAAAAAGAAAACAACCACCAAACCTTGAGTTTGCAACTTTCTTTTACATGCAAAGACCTCCTGGAGACAACTAAAGAAATTAACACTGTTTACACCCATTTCAGTCTCTTAAGTTTTTAATATATCTTTGTTGATATCACTTTTTTTAGTTTCTTTCCTTGCTAAAGCAGGCACATTCTGTGTTAATATACATGGTCTGGCTCTTACACACCAGGCACACTGCAGGACTGATGCAGGATGCCACGGATTTCAGCCCAGCTCTGAAGAGGGATGAGATTGTCCCTAAGCACATCTAGAGAGAATTCCACATGGCTTAAAGTCTACAAGCACAACTCTTGCAGCAGACCTATGGAAGTACCAAGTCACCATAAAACTAACAAAATATTTTTGCTTTCTACCAGGCACATAAACTTATCGACAATCATAATTTTAAAGTTCATCACACATCCATACAGAAATGTATCCATGTATTTAGGGAAGCTAAAGGGTGTTTGTTTACAGTTACATGTAGAATAGTAGATTAAGTCACTTTTTTCATTGATCTTACTTAATAAGCACTTTCTTCAACAGCTGGACTAACTCTGTTTAAAGTACAATTAAACTGTTTCTTAGGAGAATGAAAGCTACTACAGAAAAATGGGATTCATGTACTGGTAATATAAAAACCTACAGAGAAAAAAAAAATCTTGTATTCATCTGTGACAAAGACCACCTTTCTAGGAATATAACCATTTCAGTAATAATAGTATATTGACTACAGTAAGAAAACAATACTAAATGCGATGGAACCATTGTCACCAAGTATTTTGATTTTCTAACCTTTTATGCTTTTACTATGATCCCATATGCACTACCATAACATCTAATTAATACTTCATGTTATATAAATGGAGAAGCACATGGCATTAAACAGAATAACAAGTTTAGCTAAGTTTGAAGGAAATAAAGTAGTCTGAACCATTAAAAAAAAATGCTTACTGAAAGTATTCCAAGCTGTATGGTAGTTACAGCTTTGTATATTCTTTAAATCCAATTAAACATAATAATTCACAACAGGGGTCAGCCTTTGCATGTAACTACTCAGAAACAAAAATTTCACTAAAAAAGGGAACTAAATATACATTTCTATACTTTAGAAAAATGACCTTGGAAGAAGCAGCAAGATGCACATCAATTATGCAATGCCTGACTGGGTCTGCAGAGTACCTGAAAACACATTTTTCAGGTGTGTGAAATACCCTTTAGATATTTGTATGAATCCTGTGAATTCTGCATGTCCACTGCTGCAGCACTTTTTTTCAGGTATCATGGCATCTATTACTGTTTTGCTGTAAAAGTCAGTATTTTACTGTTGCTAGGCACCTGACATTTAGTGCTTTGCCCTCTTGCCCTTTTACCTGCATACACCTTTTCTTTCCTTCAATTTTACAATCAGGAATTAATTTGATTACAGTAAATACTCCATAAGCAGTCAATGACATCAAGGGGTAAAAGAACAGAAGATGAATTTCAGCCTGCAGTCAGAGATTGATAAAATGATGATTAGCAGAGAATGAGACAAAAAGACCTATAAGCTGGGCAGCCAGGGTAAGCAGCATCACAACAGCAAAACCCCCTCAGCCCACAAGCAAAGGAAAGGATTTCTGAATTGGCCCATGATAAGTAACATCATGGAACAAATGAATGGGGAAAGGATGCCCAGAAAGCACACTAAAAATCTCCTCGAAATAACTAATAAGGAGATTAATCAATTACCACATTGAACAATGAGTCAGAACTATCCGTCTACACACTGGGAAGTGGGGGTAAAAAGGTATCTCACAGCAATACGAAAGATTAATACTGCCATGGAATTTATTCCCATTTCCCACAGAGAGCACAAGGTTCGATTATAAAGAATACTCTCTAGAAGCAAAGTAAAGGTTGCACATTCACACTTAAATGAGGTCATTCCTGGTTTATTTGGGTGTTTTGTTGTTTTTTTTTCCCCAGGTATTTACTATGCAACTGTAGTATTATATGCACATATACTGTTAGAAATGTGAATTTTCCTAGGTTTTCATAAATGGTATTGGGGGGAAAAAAGTGTCCAAGAAACAGTTCTGTAATCTCCAGTGTTTCAAAGCTCTACTATCCTCTCCAAAATTACACAGCACATACGTGAATTCTGTAACATGGCACTGTTTACCTGGAAATTGCCTGAGTTCTACATAACTTAATTGAGGTCACTAAACCCCAGGTACTCCTGAGGAAAATAACCATGTAAGGGAAGAACTGTTCCCAAGTTTATCTCCACAAGTTTCCTTTTAATACAGATACAGTTCTTAAAAAACAAATGCACACACAGTGTCTACACTTATCCTACATCATAATCATTGTTAATATACTCAGAACATGCCAGATTTACCCCTGAAGTAAATTATTTTCATTTAGATTGATTAAGCCCCTGGGATGTATCCCAAACAAAAAGTTACCCCAACACATTATGCCCCAGTAACACAGGTTGTTACAGCATTTGAACGAACTTCAACTGACCTACTCCAAGTTAGTCATATGATTTAGTGATTTACAGAGCTGAGAATCTCTACATGTGGATTATCATGGAAGCATAACAACCTTTGGACTGGGAGGCAGAGGCCAACCAGCAGATGTCCCAGCACCTAACAATGAAGAAATGCATGCAGCCTTAAGTATGGCCCATCCAAACTTCACAAAACAAACACAAAAAGTACAGCAAATATTGTGAGAGAAACTTGTCTCTGAAACAGAATGATCGCCTTATTTTACAAGATTTTTATGTATTTCAGGCAACTATGGATTGACAAGTAACACTTGTAAATTATTCTGGAAGACTACTAATCTGAACAGTTGCTCCTCCCACACCAATAAAAAAGGAAAATGGTATGAACATAGTTCACTCTTGCAGACAAACATGCTCCAGTGCATCACTTAACAGAACTCCGCTCTATTATAATAGTATGCAATCCCTCTTGCAGCGTATCTGGCTTGGTACAATGTATCTGGAGTTAAATGCACACACATTCAGTTTAAAGACAGGAAAACAAAAAGTAGAGAACTCAGTGTCACTACCTTATTGCTGAAAATCTAATTCAGGTCTGCTTAGACTTGAACTTGTTGCTCCGAGGAGACTGTATTTTAGATCTGATACCTAGCTCACTAATCTAGTACCTCAGGCAAAGCCTAAGCTCACTATTCTGGGTACCATCTTGCTATTTTATTATCCTTCCTTAAGATAAGCTTCTTTCTTTCAACCGTTCCAATATTTCTCTGCTCAGGTATCCCAAGTTTATTTATTCCCTCAGGAATAAGATTGTTCTTCCTCTCATCTGTACTGTATTTTTTGCTTCTCAACACTGCAGAGGGCAAACAAAATTACGAATAGTTTTATTTTCCTCATATATTCCTTATTTATATTAATTTTCAAATATTTGAGATATGACATAGAAGCATGAAGAGACACAATTCCTGCATTAAAGAGCTTACAGTCTCATACTTCCCTGAGAGATAGGTAAACAAACAACAGTATACCCACTTTATAAATATGAATAAAATGATGGCAAATGATTTAACTAAGGCCACAGAATAAATACATATCAGACTGGTAACCAGAAACAAGATAATGTGATCTCCGGCCTATACCCAATTCCCTCTATGAACTATGTGTCTTCTAATAAAGTGGACAGGTACTACAGTTACTGCAAGTAGTCCAATTTAAGGTGCAAGACACCACTCTGACACTCTAAAAAAGCATTTCAAAACAAAACACAGCAAAACAAACTACACACAATCCATCCTCATAATTTACTACATACCCAGTGTTCAGTTCTCCACAGAACATAACATTATCCTATTTTGTTTTTCAAACCATGCTTTCTCAGCTATTGATTAAGGAAGAATTTTAAAAGACAGTAAATAACAGTAGCCCCTTTTATGACCGGTTTAACTAAGGCTCAGGAATAAAAAATTAAAAGAGAAAAAATAAAAGGTAATTTTACTGTATTTGGGTTTCATTCCTACTTGACATACACTATAAAACTACCAATCTGAACCTCTGTGTACCTCTGGTACCTCACCTGTAAAACTTAACAAATTATACTTTTCTATTTCAAATTATACTTTCCTATTTCAAATTATACTTTCCTATTTCATTACTTGGGAAAGTGGGGAAGGGGTTAGGGGAAAAAAAAAAAAAAGTATGGAAGTCTTATCGATTGAGATTTGACTGCAAATAAGCAAAGTAATTAAAGCCTACTAGGCTCTAAAATAAAATAATAAAAAAACCCTTTTCTTAGCCCAGGCTTACTCCACAAGGAAAAAAGCAATATCCTTGCATTCCACATGCATTCTTGATCTTCTTGTAACATGCTTACAGTTTATTCAAACCTAAGACGTTACCACAGCTATTAATTTTAAAGCATAAATTAATTTTGATACTGTTTCAGCTACATGTTAGAAAATGGTCACAACATACAAATTTCCACCAATTATTAGAAGATTCAATAGGCCCTGTAAGTCACCCCAGTTATTACAGCATTGCCTGAAACTTGCTCTTCGTAATTTATTAGTTCTGACATCCATCTAGCTAAGCTTTCAAGTTAAACAACCAGAATTCTGTATTAAAACTGAAGAACAACATTTACCCCTCCCCAAAGAAACCAATATAGTTCAGCTTAGCAGCAGTCATTTCTAACAAAAAGCTTGCAAGAAAACAACCAGGAAGAGAAAATATGTTAACACTCATCACACTGATTTTTCACAACATTTTTCAACAGTAAAGCAGAGTCCTGAAGGAAAAGCTCAGAAAATTTGGTAGAGGCCAAACTCATCTGCATAGTGACTACTATCACAACATAACTGTAAGAAAGAGCAAAAAAAGTTTCCTTTCACCTGCTACTTGTTCTCCTCAGAAGAGGCCTAATGCAAACTTTGTATTGTGAAAGTTCTATTTCCTTTTGAGCAGATTCCCAGCAACTCTGACAACACCCCATGCAAATAAGTAACTTCTATTGAGAGTAGCATGAACAGTAACTAGTCTTGATTGTAGGTTGACCGTATTATTACAGTACAACTAAAAATTCCCACCCCCAACTATGTAAAATATTCTTTTCAGACTTAAAAGCAAGGCCTCAGACATCTGACTGAAACACAGATTACGGTTGGGAGGGGGGGAAACAATTTTAAAAAGAAATCATAAAAATGTCATCCATGTATTTGTTTCCTGTCTTGCCAATGACTGCAGGATTTGTGACAAAATTAAATGTAACAGATTCCACAGGTAAATTCTGCAGCACTGCAACAGAAGTCTGTAGCTATGCAAGACGAAAGCCTTCATTACAGTGTTATTCAGGGATGGACAAAACCTGTAAGGTCATCTGGTCCGTTTCTCTCCCATTTCTTGGGCTCATTACCTGTTGCACATGTATTAATGTCCTGACTGGGCTAGTTCTGAATGACCCATGATGCGGGTGTCCCCCTTCTCCGCCTGGCATGCTATTCAGCAGGTATGCAGGTATATCTTGGGCCTTTTTGTGCTGCTCTCTGCTCTGAATTTTCACCCTCAGCTTACACATTCACACAGCCTCTTATTTAAAATTATCTCCCTTTTAAATATTTAGGCCCTTCAAAATGCTTGTAAGATACCATTTCCCCTTCTCACCTAAAATGTTAATTTAGCCAGGCAAAACATACTTATTTCTCAAATGTTTTTGTTTTTTTTTTTTTTTAATCAATTAGTCCCTTCAGCCTTCTTAACATCTTGCTGCTCTTCTCTAAGCTTCTGTTAAGTTGCCCCACCTGTTGCTAAGGCTTTCTGAAAGTAGAACAGTACTCCAAATACAGTCAGTCACACAATCTCTTAAAAGAACTCATCTCGACTTGTTCAGTGCCTCTGTGGATGCAACCTAAACTCGTTCTGATTTTTACAAAGTCTGTGTATCATATTGCAAACTGAGGCCTGTTCTTCCTGTCAGAAGCATGCACAAATCCCTTTCATATGAAAGGGAGCTGGGTGCATACAACTGACAGGATTATCAGGACCATGGTATCGCTCCTATCCCTTTTTCAGCAATACTGCTTTCCAGGTTATTCCC
The DNA here is from genome assembly GCA_026283785.1 of Coracopsis vasa. NCBI lineage: Eukaryota > Metazoa > Chordata > Aves > Psittaciformes > Psittacidae > Coracopsis > Coracopsis vasa. The sequence goes on from JANHGB010023642.1 coordinate 27,120, forward strand.
TCACAATGAATACCTGTTTTGCATTACTGTCCCTCAACTGCTTTAGCTTGTATTTTCCAAACTAAATCTCATTTGTATTTTCCAACAATGTGCCTTATTTCTTTAGATAACCTTTTTTGCCCTGACTTGTGTTTAACTCTTCCCACTACCAATGCCTGTTAATGTCACAACTCTACTATTCATCTTCTTATAAAGTTCATCAATCCAGACACTAAATATGCCTAAAATGGTGAAGCTTATATTATTACATGTGTATGTAAGCACTGGTGTTACTCTTTTAGCACCTAAAACTGCTGTGACTCACCACATCTATTCTTTATACTTTGCTCTATTTTTGTTTATGGTACCTCAATGAATTTTTCTTTCAGGTGACTATCCACATACATAAACAATTTGTTAATGAGAGATTTTGAGATGTATTTGAATTTTAGAAAATATGTACAATATTACTACAGCTACAACTTTCTCTTCATCCACTGGAGCCTTGAACCTGCAATCAGATCTGGCAAGCCAGCCAGTCCTGTACTCACTGATCTGTGTGCAGATGCTGTTGCAGTATCAGATCCTAATTTTAAACACTGAGCAAGAGTAACAAACAAAACTCTTTTAAAGTATTTTTTCTTGGAAAATTCCAGGCTGCTTATTATTGCTTCCCTAATATTTCTGCCATTACTAGGAAGAGAATCCCTTAAATTTATCTAGTTCTTCAGCTCCTGCTCCCGCTCCCACCCCCAAGCCCCCCTATTTTTTTTTTTAAGGAATTAGTACTATTATTCAATTTCTTAGTGGCATCTTGGAGATTACTACAAATATCTTCATATCTTTCAAGAATGCCCTCTATTTGTTGTCAGTAACTATTTCGTATGGTTCTGATTTTTAACTGCTCACTTTTTCATTCTACTATATATGGAACTTCAGGAAATTTAACATAATGCTTGCCTTTATAACTTCATGCAACTTCTCATTTATGAGCTGACCTCCCTCCTCTCTGACTTCCCCTTACCTGCCCAGTATTTACAACAGCAAATTCTTATCCATCTTTAATTCTGCTGCCTTTACCAGAAGCTTACAATATACACCTGCTTCCCACCTTTCGGATATTCTCTGCAGAACTGAGACTTAAACTTATTTTACCTTACACTTACTCCTTTCACATAATTTCTCTTACTGCAGACAAATACCTTTTAAGAACAAACTGACTTTTAACTCAGGCATACCTCATTTACACATTCAGTTTACAAGGTCTCTCACTCACCAAGAACAGATTAAGACCCACAACAGAAATAAATGTATCACTTAATGCTCACAGGAAAACCAAGAGAACCTTATACTAACATATGAGGTCACATAAGCCCAATTCTTTGCAGGACTGTAACCTAATCAACCATTAACATAAGAAACAGGCTGTATTTCATTTTAGCTTTCTTTTCACCTACTGCATGTTTACCAACTAACAAAAATGCAAAAGCATGCCCACATTACTGATGTTTACACTTATTACCCCATATTATTTTCATTAACATTATAAAATAATCTTTAGAGAAGCATTTAGAAAATGCTTTACTAATTCACCTCAATTGAGATGAAACATCTAATTTGCACTACATCCAAGGGAATTACACTCTCTGATGCTGTAGAGACTTACAGAACTACATTAACAAGTACAGCCTATCAATGGTTATCAGCACTGTGGCTTTTGACTGCTCACTAAGAACCACAGTACATAAATTACTTCACCTGTCAGACAGCTCAAAGCAACACAGGCACAAGGTCTGAATGGTTCAGACTTTCCCTATTATAAATAACTTTTTCCAGTGAGAGAAAAGAGGGGGCAGTGCAAGGGAGAAGGGGTAGACAGGATTGGCTATCATGTATTCAAATACCACCTATCATAAAGCCTATCAGAATTCTGTCAGAAGTTTAAACAATTCACACCTTTAATGAAGCCTAACATACATTCCCAAAGACACACAGCAAAATTCCACAACAGTCAAAATGAAGAAAGTTCCTTAAACAAAAAAGACACACTTCACAACTGCTTACAAAAACCATAACCTGATGCTTGCCTTGCAGAACATTCAGTTTGAT
>JANHGB010023645.1:0-31593 GCA_026283785.1 Coracopsis vasa
GTTTTCAGTTCAGACACAAAATTTTCCATTCAGAGACAATGTTTGTAATTCAGACATGAAGTCCCACATTCAGGCACAAAGTTCTCCATTCAGACACTAACTTCTGCAAATTTTCTGTTCAGGCACTAAGTTGTACATTCAGGCACTAACTTCTCCATTCAGACACTAAGCCCCCCATTCAGGAACTAAATTCTGCAAATAGACACCAAGTTTTCCATTCAGGCACTAATTTCTGCAAATAGACACTATGTTTTCCAGACACTAAGTTTTCCATTCAGACAGTAAGTTCTCCATTCAGACACAAAGACCCCATTCAGGCATACTCATCCATGGAAAGCTTATGCATATACACATAGAATCCTAGAATAGTTTGGTTGGAAGAGCTTCTCTGCCAGCGTACCTAATTAAAAAGCTGTTGTCAGATGCCTGATAGTGACCTCTGGTAGTATGCTGTCCCTTCCACAGCATGGACAGTAGAGACAGTAGAAAATCATGACATGTGCGTTTGGAGGCATCTCATAGCGTGTTTGGAGGTCCAATGGGAATTAGTCACTGGTACTCCCATCCCCTCTCTGGGCTAACTTCATAAATACCAGAGCAGTTTTCACAGAGCTGGATGAAGGAGATGGGGTTGATGGATTTGCTGCTCTTCCTGTCTTTTTGCTTTTCATCCCTTATTGTCTTTCTTCCCTCCCATCTAATAAATAGTAGCAAACTTCTAGAGATTAATTTTTCTTAATTTACCAGCTTGACAATAAACATCTATTTAGTACCATTTGAAGTTAACCTGGGTTTCTTACCATTCACTGCATTTAATGCTCTAATATTCTTTCAAAATGAGCTTCAATGAAACCACTGCTTTTCACTCCTGGGGTTGGAGTGGGGTGACTCTCAATCAGTTTCCTATCTAACATGCTTTTGCTAAGACTTCTATTAAGAAGTGCCTCCCTCCCCTGCATTTCCAGTGCAAGATAGATTCAACCTTCTCTGTGGCTTTGGGTGAGGCTTACAATGCATGTTTCAGTTTACGTTGATCTCATCAGTAAATGTGTAATTTGGGTGTGTTACTTCGCTTTTTCCTAGTTTTTAATTCATGCAGATTTGTATTTCTTTAATTCTTTTTAGGGCTAACAGTTGCTGTGGATTCTCTATTTTGGAGGCAACTTGTGTGGCCTGAGGGGAAAGTGCTCTGGTATAACACAGTTTTAAACAAAAGTTCCAACTGGGGAGTATCCTTTGAAACATCCAGGAAAAAAGATATATTGAACAGTACCAGCCAAAGCAGAGATTTGATGTGACCTATTCCTGAGACTCAGTTATGGTGTTAAATTCTGTTTTTCACTTAGTATGTCAGTATTTCAAGCTTATGAGACAATGTCTGTTTCTTAGATCCATGAATTTTAACTTTCATCTGCTGACTGTTCCTTCTTGCTTTGTTGTGTACCACCAATGTAAAGCCAGATTTCTTCCCTTGGTTTTTCATGTTGCCCATTATTAGAGCCTTTTGATGTGCCTGTTTTGGGTGATGTGAATATAGTTAGGCAACTGCTTTTATTTCTCAAAAGATAAGGCAAGAAACCAAATGCCTGGAAGAATGTGATATACAAAAAGCATACTGCGTATTTGCAGAATGTGTATGTACTACTGTAAAGAATAGTTACTTGTTAGCAGTGAAAGCATCCTTAACTCTCACCTTGAAGACCTCCCCCTTCTTATGGTATTTCTATTCAGCCCTGCCTCGTGCTTTGGGATGCAGCATTATATTTGTACCTTTAGGTGTAGCAGAAAAGAGAACTCGGATATTACTCTTGCCAGCACTGGGCTTTATTTTCTTGTATTCATTTCTCCCGCACAAAGAGCTGCGTTTTATCATATATACTTTCCCTGTCTTCAACGTAGTGGCTGCTAAAATGTGCTCACGAATGTAAGTTCAAAATTCTATGGGTTTTTTTGTTGTTGTTGTTGTTGGGGTTTTCCTCCCTCTAAAACTGCAAAAGAAAAGCAAAACTTATTACTGGTTTTCCGCACTTCTTTCCGTCTCGGAATCTGAATTATCTTGAGATCTTCATATGCTTTAGAAAGGAGGTCTGTATCATTGTACCCATTTGACTAATGAGGGAAATGGAGACAAATAATTTGATAGGACAATTTGGCAAGTTTGGGATATAGTCAAGAATAGAGCCCTGATTTTACTGTTATGCTGTTACAGTTCAGTTTATTTTATCCACCAGAGAAAGACATGTTCAAGTGTACTACTGTGGTGTTAACATAACTTACCATAGGAGGTAGTTTAATAAATAGGTGGAGCTCATGAACCATGAGTTTGTGTTAAATAGTTAAGCTTGGGTATATTGAGTAAACAAATTGAAGTTGAACTCTGAACTTCTTTGAAAGAGACTACATTCATAGCTAAAGGTTTTAAACACACATACTTAGCTTTATTTATGAGCTTGTATTAGCTTTATTAATGAGATTATTCTAATTTAAATGTCACTAGAAGCTAGTCTTTTAGGAATGGATCATAAATGCACTCCATACACATGATTGTAATAACGTTTGCATTAATTTTCATTACCTAGCAGTGGAGTTTTCATATGAGTTCCATCACAATAGCCAGTGACCAGTATGAAAGTAAAGTAACAGTTTATTCTTACTCATTCTTTCCTTCCTCGACAGTCTGAATAACTACCGGAAGTCCTGGCTGTACAAACTTGGATCTTTCTTTGTTGTTATGCATCTCCTAGTTAATGCTGCTTATTCAGGAACATCTTTATATGTTTCACATTTCAATTACCCTGGAGGTGTGGCAATTCAGAAGTTGCATGAGTTGGTACCTTCAACAGCAGGTATGTAAAGCTGGCTTGAGGTATGTCCACTTAATTTTAATTTCAGGGATTTTTGCTAATGTATCTTTCTTTTCTTTTGATTGGATATTACTTCTTTGCACTATTTACATGCATCTTTTCTGTTACTGTTTTGTTAATTTATTGATCAGAATGTTCTTAAAACGATTTTGAAACTGTATTATGTTTTCTTTATTTATGTAGACGTCTCAGTCCATATTGATGTTGCTGCAGCACAAACAGGAGTTTCTCGGTTTCTAGAAATCAATTCAGATTGGAGGTATGTTATGAACAAGGTATTTTGACCTGAAGACAGGAGCCTGCTTTTTAATTTTTGTATATGCACTAGGGCAAGCATCACAGATACAGGGTTTGGTACAGCATATTTATTAAGCTAGGTCAAGAATAATGCAAATCTTCAGAGAATTTTGATGTATGTAGTGCTGCCACTTCACAAATAGAACACAGCAGCATTGTTTAATTGGGTAAGTTGGTTCTGGTTTGCTGAGTAGCATAGAATCTTTTAAAGAAGTCAGAAACAGTGCAACAAGTCATAAAGCTTACTAAAACACCAATGTCTTTAGTGTAGCTACATTTGATATCTCACTACATCTTGTAAGAGAGCTGTAGGTGAACACTTTCCTGCTCTTGGCAGAACAGTATATAATTTTGGGGGTTTGTTTGCTTTTGAATGATGTGTAGCAATGTGAGGCTTATGTGTGTATTAATAAGTCTACTGTTATGTGGAACAGCCTTCACATAGATGGCATTGAAGCTGCTGTGATTGGGCTGTCAGTCATGTCCTTTACCTCTGAGAGAAACCAGTTGAGTGCTTTGTTACCAAGACCAGCAGTGAGCTACAAACACAAATATTGAAATGAATAGTAGGAGAGATGTTTGTGGGATGGCATTGGTTGCTTTGCAGGATGCAGACCAAAAAAAGGCACCTTTCTGTTTCTTAGGCCTTTCTCTTCAGCTGAAGTGCAGGTTTCCCATTCAAAATGTCATCTTAATAGAAATGATTCATCAGAAAGTGACACAAAGCCTCACTTCGTACTTGCACAAAATGAAAACAATACAAGCAGATTTTGGTTTAAAAAGTAATCTGAGCATGGAGTTGTTTGGTTTTTAACTCCATCTACAGCCTTCAGCATCAGATGAACAAACATAATTTTTTTTAAATTTAGATATAAAAGTATTTTGAAAGTGAAGAGGGAGAAGGTAAAAGCATGCTTCTGGGGTAATTACAAAAATCACTGCGCTTGCTATGGCTTATTTTATTTTTGTGCTCTCTGAGAAAATTGTGATGGTACGGACAGTTTGAAGCTGAATTACCGTCACAGCTAGTAATCCAATGTTTATTTCAAACTGGTTTTTGCATGTTCAATCTAGAGGAAGTCTTAAGCCATAAGCACTCAGGAGAAGATATTAAACTAAAAGTGATAGAACACGGTATAGTTGTTATTAGTGATAGCTAAAATGTTCAAATCTTTGTTTTCTGAACACTTAAGTACACATTCTGCTCTAAATAGAACTCTACTCTCTAAATACAGTGCTTAATTTCAATGAGCTTTTTTGAGGTGGTGGGTTTTGGATTGTTTTTGAGCTTGCAAGGCTGTAATGTGGTGGGATTGGGAACGAATGACATCCCTGTCACTGATGGATGATGTTTCATAGTGTCGCAACTACAGAGCGGTTTTTCTGTCTTTTGTCTTTACTCTTCATAATAAAGCCGCAAGGGAGGGCTGGTTCATCATAGAGCTTCACATTAAAAAAATCGGGCAAAATCCACAGCAGAGTATCATACACAGGACTGTCACTTTGTCTGACAGCACAGTAGTGCAAAGTTTAGTGGCACCAGCAGTTCGTTTCCCTTTATCCAGGGAAGTGATGAAAACTAACTCGCTGTCTTCATAGACTCTGTACAACAGGTGAAAACAGATTTAAGGATGGGGTTGCTATGAAGACTGATGATTCATCAGCGTAACTATGATCCATAAATAAAAGTGTCTTGAAGTTAACAGCTTTCAGTGGCATGCTCAGATTAGATCTATTTGCCTCAAGAAAAATGCAAGTGATCTATTATTTTTCTTCAAAGGGTGACTGAAAGGAGCTTGATGCAGATTCTGACACAGGACAGGTGTTACAATCTCGTCTTCAATTAGTGCTGTCTCTTTGAACCGGGAATAAATGTGCTGTGTAAGCTTCGAGTACTTAAAAATAATAAAATTCAGACATGCTTGCAGCCAGATGAAAGGCCCTTTATGTGCTGATGAAGAAAATGCAAAGTTAGTAGTTGGTAGAGTTGTTACAACGTATGCCGTTCCTTCTGCCAGCTGGATACACATACCGTCCTAAGTGGTACTGTGATCTGTCTGGAAATACCAGATGAAATTGCCATGGAATTTTTTATCATTATTATTGTTTTGAGGGGAAGAAAGCACTAGTTGAGTGTGCAAAGTCTAATTCTGCATTATATGGTGTATTTATTGACACCCCTGGATTCTGTCAGCCTGGGGTCTCTTCTCATTAACAAAATTTTAGTTAACAATCCACACAAACCCTCTAGTTTGCTGTAAAGTCCTTGCTTTAAATGTCTTAAATGTTAATGACTGCTATGTCAGGGAGTGTTGTGAAAATATAAATTGAGATAGTTTCCAGTTTTTCACAGAGAATTATGGCACATGAGGCCAGGCCTGCAAAGACAGACATGATGAAGGTGCAGCTTGGATTTGCTCCTAGCTTCATTTAAGAGTATGAAGGGTTGGGATTGCATTTCCCTTCCAGTGTCTATGCCTGTAAGAAAAGCCTCAGCCTTGAGTAAGTTGCTTGTGAAATCCGTGAGAGGAATAAGGTGCCTAAGAACAGGAGTAGAAGGCTGGTAGAAGACAGTTCACAGAGAAGGGCAACAGAAGGGGTTGAATGCTCTTCACCTGGGTTACAGAGCATTGACTTCTTTATAGTTAGATACCTCAGACTGTCTTGTCATAAACAAACTAAAGGAAGTAACCTTCATCTTAACCTCTGTCTTCTGGACTGTTAACCCAGCATTAGTGTAGAGCATTCTTCTGAAATACAGAGCAAAGATTTGAATCCAGCTCTACCACTTTTGGAAGCACACTTAACAGTGGTCTACAGAGTGTTTTGGGATGGATTGATCTTATTCTACCCCTTTGAAGTTGTTGGATTGAGTACTCGATCAGGCTGCCATGTCCAAATTAAGCATCCTAACCCTTGGGCTATAAATTGCAGCTGACTATCTTCAGTGAATGAATAAATAACTATTGTGAAGTACAAGTGTCTTAATGAGATAGCAAGAGAGACCTGTCTCAATTTCTAGAAAATTAGAGAGGTTCATACAGCTCTGTGAGGCAATGGACCAGTTCTGGGCTTAGATCAGATGGAGAATGGCTAAATCTAGATCTTTCACATCCCTGCCAAATGCTTAAGTTACTTGTTTTCTCATCCTGTAAATTTCCTTTGCAGGTAGATTGAATGTAACTCCTTGTAAGAAAGAACTGTAACTGTAGGTGTTAAACAGTTTTGTGACTCATTAGTTACTTTATATATATTTTAGATAAATAATTTAGATATATTTAGGTACCTAAACAGTTTTATGAAGGTGACCCAAAGTGACCTACCCAAACATATAGATCATGGAACTGAACCCATAAATAACAAGTGCCAAGTTAATGCTGTAATTGCCAGGCTGTTCTTTCTTTCCTACAGTGTTCAAGGAGGTCTTTTTTATGTGATTCTCTGAGGCTTCTAATTTAATGTATGACTACCAGGCACGGAAGGTTTCTGCTGAAGTGCCTTATTTTATTTTATTTTTACTTTATTTTACTTAATTTTACTTTATTTTATTTTTTTATACAAAATGAAACAAAACCCTTACCCACACTTACTCTACACAAATTGCAGATTGACTTGAAAAATGAGTTCAGTCTTCTACAGTCTTAGGCCTTGGCATCCTTTCTTCACAGAACTCGGATAGAAGACTAGTGAGAAATTTACTAGGAGTCCTGATTCATATCACAGTAGCAGCAGAAAGGCTTGCATGGAATGACTGGCTCCCTAAACACTACTATTTCCCCCTCCAGTACAAGTTAATTGAATCAAGAGATATAGCTGAGAATGTTACATTTGCTTTTGTGTTTCATCTTGGATGATGCTACATGCCTTGCAGTAATTGAGATGTTTAATATGTAAAGAGAGGAATGTAAATAAGCCATCTATATTCTTTACAGGTATGACAAAAGAGAAGATGTGAAACCGGGAGACCAGCTGATGTTTTCTTACACACACATACTAATGGAAACAAACCCTCTTCAAATATCACATTACAAGACAACCCACAGGCCACTGGCAAATATACCTGGCATCAGTAAAATTGGGTTGAACTTTACTGCACTACCTCCTTTTACTTTAAACTTGAAACCAAAATTAGTACTGTTGGAAAAGCTTCCTCTATCATCTTGACTGTGAATTTTAAGTAAGTCTTTTGATGTAATTTTGCTGATGACCGAATAATCTAAGATGCAGCAAATTGTCATTCCAGCACTGCAGTTCAGCTTCTGTGGAAAGGCACAGAAAAATCTTTGTACCAGTTGGTATTTAGCTCCGTCCTGTTTCTTACATGAACATTACAATGCATTCCTAGTCAGTATATACTCGAATACTGAGTTGTATTGTTAGATATGTTTGAGAGATGCTACCTACAAGTTTAGTAGTATTAAGTAAAACCTGTCTACTTGGTTTGGGTAGCTGCCTGTTTCATAACGTAGCACAGGTATGTCCTAATTGTCCTAGGTAAGACACATAATGGCACAGGTTTGTGCTACGGCAATAATTTGATATGTAATCTATGTGTGCAAAGATATATTACTTGATGTATCTGCAGGATTGTAACCCCCTCATTGTCAGATTGCCTGTGTGAAACTTAATGATGCTATCAACATAGGAAAGCCATATTCATTGTAGCTTCATCACAATACCTAATTGTGCCCTGTAGGCTACCAAACTAATTAAAGTGAAAGATTGACTTAAAACGCAGTTGGACCTTTTAACAAGCACTGTCTCATAACAGATTTGAGAATGGTTATCTTTATTCAAAGAGCTCATAAAGAAGCAGCAACTTGGTTTTCACAGGAAAAAGAACTAAAACTGAAGCTTCTCTCTTTTGCTGCAATGATATCTTAATTTGCAGTGCAAGAATTTACCTATGAAAATACTCACTTGAATACACTTTTAGAAGATAGGTACTCTCTTTTTTTTTTTTATTAAGTAGTGCCTTTGGAAAGGCATAATCTTATGTGCTGTGTGTTGCATTCTGTAAACTAGAATAAAATAGCATGCTCTGTAGTATCTTCTCTATTAGATGTTTTTGTTAAGAATGTTAAGGGATAAACTAAGCATAAAAAGTTGGAATTTTGGTTAGGGCTGTTTGTAATGACAGGAGCTCCATTCGTGTGAAAATCAGCATTGCTGAAATAAACATGGGCAGGAAACTATTCCTTGCTGGCTGAAAACTTGAATAAAAAAAAATTTATTGAATAAAGTGTGTTCATTCAGGAACTACCTTTACCTGTTTGTACATTTCATTTCTTAGGACCATGTGTTCCTTTTATCCTCTAGATGATGTAGCGGAGGATGAGATATGTGGGGTGGAGCCTGCTCCCCTGTGAGTGGCTGGAGCTGCTGTGCAGGCTTCCTCAAGTGGAGCAGGTGTGGCAAAGGCAACCTGCAGAACTTGTTGGTCCAGTCTCTGGCTGCTCTAGAAACTAAAATCACTCAAGTATTATCTATTTGACTTGCCTTAGGAAGAAAACTCAGCTTCCTCCAGAACCAATATGAACATCAAACAATTCACATGAGACAGAAGGAAGTACATGTGCAAATAGCTGAGAATTTGGAACAAAACAAAAGGAAACTTTTAAATAAGGATGTAGGCCCTTATGTTAAATCTAATAATTGTCTTTATGCGACTTTCCCACGCTGTAATCCATAACTCAAGAACCTAAACTAAAATTTAGCCTGCCCAAGCATAGACAGATGCCTGCACTGCTGCAGTTAGGGGTATAGTTAATCCAGCTTTCCAAAATCCTGAGTTGTCAGAAGCCCTCTGCAAATACAGAGAGAACTTAGGGCTATTATGCTTGTAACACTGTCAGCTAGAGCTAATGCCTGGAGTGGCACAAAGCATGTGACCATTAGGCATTTGAGGAGTTTAATCTTTCTGCATGTCAGACACACAGAGCTGAGGGGTGCAGGTAAGAGATACTGAAAACTTACTTGGAATTTCTTAAGTGAGGTTAAAGTACCAAGTTTCTGATGACTACTGAAGTTATTAAAAGAAAAAATTCTTTTGTTTTGACTAATTACAAACAAACATAAAATATCCAACATAAAATATCTTTAACACTGGGAATAGCCAGAACTTGTCTGAGGTTCTTCTCTTTGCTGTACCTTTCACTCCAGCCATCGGAACACAGCCTCAATGCAATGTAACAAGGTAACACACACTGAAACACTGATACACCCCTTCTTCTCTGCTCCTGCCCCTTGTACACATCCCCTTAGTGAGACAGGTTACACATTCGGGCAAACAAGGTTGTGATTATGCTGCCTCTCCTGACTTGGTTAGAACTGTCCTAGGACCATTCTCATCTACTCTAGTACTCCTCGTTCTCTCCATAATACTAAGGAGCTTGCAAGGTGCTACAAGATTGAAGCACTTGTTCACTGTATCTCCATTTGAATGCAGGAGTGTGCATTCCCTTGCACCCCAGAGCATTTTTCCCATAAAAAACAATTATACACAAGTCTAGCGCTGCTGTTCCTTTCTTCGCTTTGCTACCTGTGCTCATGCTTAAAGAGTCTCCTCTCCCCTCAGGGCTTTCCTTGTAACTTAGTATTGAGTCTGCCTTGTATAAATTACTTCACTTTCTCTTTGCAAGGAAAGAACAAAACCACAAGCTGAGGTAGTCACTGATATAAGCAGGACTGTTCAGCCACAGCCTTCTCAGTTAGCTAGTTAGTGCCTCAATGAAATGTATCTTTCTGCTTAACACCCCACACAGGTGATTAAAAGGGTGGTGGCAGAAATTTCTGAAATTAAATGACAAAGAACACCTCCGTGAAGGTTTTCTTCAGTTCTTATTTAAATAGGTGTGATTCTTAAACATAATTAACCCATTTCATATGCAACTGCTTATTTTAGATCAGCAGTTTATCTAAACATGAGCAACTACAACCACTTTTGACTGGTTGTTTCAGACTTTTGTGACAGGAAGGATAGCCAGTGTTCCTTCTGAAATTCTACATCTTACTGTCATGGGCAGTCTTTCACCAATTCTGCTTTATTTCAGTTGCAACTGCCCTTGGTTCTGTATCAAGGCTGGATCTGTGTCCAGATATGTCAAGCGTAAGGTAAAAATGCTGTCTGAAATAGAACCCATCTTTTTCTTTAAAACTCTTGTCACCAAGACTAAAGCAAAGGATGAATATATTTGTGGAAGACTAAAATGCTTAGCTTATAAAATCTAAATAATTTGTAATTATTAATTATTAATCTGTAATAATTTGTTATTTGCTAATTATATGTTATTTTCCCCTGTGTTTAGAGATAACTAAATGCAAGTTATTATAGTCAGCTCTGTATAGTGGCAGAAGAAATATGCTACTTTACGGGACAGATCTCTCAACAACTATAAGCAACTACTTTGAGCTTGTCATCCAGATAGACATTTAATCAAACACATCCTTGTGCTGAAATATAAACTGCTCTACATGTTTTTTTCAGGTGTTTGTAAATTCGGAAGCAACACCTGGGGAGCAAGGAGAAGCCAGGAGCATTCCTAGTTAATGTAGTCCATCAGGTTTCCTTCACTTTTACTTGGTGGGTAGAGAAGGCCAAATGGAAAGGGCAATGCCAGAGGAGCATTATCACAGGTTACCAGAGCCTAACATAGCTCCCAGAGGATACCTTCCATAATATACTCTTCACAAGAATTGAGTTTGTTGAAGAGGCTGTTGCAGATCTCTACCTCTTCCCCTTCCTACCTTTAGTACTACAAAATACCTCTATCTACAGTGTGTAATTAGTTACACCTGCCTACTCTTAGAAACAAAATCTGCAAGATCCTTATGGGGACACCAAGTACCATCTTTAGTGTCATCTACGCTGAGAGGGAAAACGTCTGCTTACTAAATTTATTCCTAAAGTTGTAATGTGCTGAAATGAACAGTTTAAATGGAATAAGTATCACTGTTGCAGGACCACATCATTATGCATTAGGGAGCTGTCTGCTGCTGCAGGGGCTGGTACAGCACAAACAGTGTGATGAAAACCCCCACTGTTAACAGCTTGTGCTTTATTGCAGTCAGAGAGTAATGTGAGAATACAGGAGTTTCCTTGGCATTACAGATATGAGGAGGGTTGGAAGAACCAAGACTTTTAGCAATCCCTAAGATTTATATTAAAAATAATAAAGTAAACCCAACACAAACCCCAGCCACTCAACGACTTACCTCAATACTTCACTGAAAGCTTTCAGCCCTTCTTTGGAAGTCACTGTTTCCTCAAAGGTAGCAGTGCCTGACCTGGAAGTGGAGATGCTTCTGTAACTCCTATAGAAGGATCAAGGCTTCAAACTGAAACCAGCAACTTCGTGCTTTCAGTCTTTCCTATTTTTATTTAAGAATTGCGTGTTTCTACTTTAAAGCCTTTTGGGCTTCATCTTTAAAATGTTCTAATGCAAGCCTATTATTAATTCTTACCCAAGCTGATACTGAAATAGCGTGGTCTTAAGAACTGAGCCTTTCAAAAACAAAATCAAACTGCAGGTACAAATAAAAGTAGACAAATTGATAAAATTTTACTTCTAAAAATCGTGACTAGTTCTTGTGCTCTCAGGAAAAGTTCTGATGAAGAGCATGACCATGCAATTATGGACCCATATGAATAAGATGCAGACTGGGGGCTGCAAACTGCCATCTCTTCAGCTTTCCACAGGAGCTACAGCAAAGGCTGTCTTCAGAAGAGCCAAGAGGCTTGTTTCCGGAGAACTGGGATTCTCAGGTAAGCTGGTTGGCTGCCAGCATTCCTGCTGGGATGCTGTGGCTCTGCAATGCTTTAAGCCAAAGGCCGTATTTACATTCCAGCCTTGAGGAAAAATTGTATTGCTTGTTCAAAAAGAAAAACAATTCTTCATCATCTCCTCCCCCCTACCAGTTTGGGGGAATCAAACATCTCCTTTACAGAGGTCAAGGTTATATATTCACAGTTAAAATGTAGGGAAAAAATTGAGATAATAATTAACCAGTAACCACTTAAACATGTTTCCCAATAAGCTGCTTCAAACTCACCTACTTCCAACTATACATAAACTAGAACAAATTGTTTTATTACTGCAGAAAAAAAACCCACACATGCCATTCTCATTTAACCCCAGAAGAACACAGAAATGCTGACTGTTCATAGAATTGAAAGTTACCTTTTAAAATACTGGAGACAAAATGCAGTATTAGTTTTTCCCAAGTACACTGAATAATAATTTACTTAAATAGTACAGGTGTAAACATAACTGATGGAATAACAATTGAAATACCTGAAGCCATAACATGTTTATAAAAATGGCATGTGGAAACCAAAGCCATGTGGGACAGAATTCAACACATCTCCCTGAGGTTGAATAGCTTGAGTGAGAAGGAAAGCACCAGAATCCAGGCTTAAATCCGAAGAGGAAAACCAGTCTTGTCACATAGCAAGTTCTGTGGTACATTTATGACAATTACAATTGTATCAATTAATTTTTATTCAAGTGCTGTCTTAAATCCATCTGGAAATAAAAGGCAGTGTTGACTACCACTAGAAAATTGCAAATAAAATGTTTAATTTCAGAAACCGAGTTCACCATTTATAAATACACTAAAACATAGTAAATGCAAAATTAGATTAGGCATAGGTACAGTATTTTAACAAAGCTACAACTTTTCTAAAAGGTCATAGGCAAATGATGACTTGTTTCCCAAAACGTATTGAATGAAAACTGAAATGAGAAGATTAATCTTTCTAGAGTTAAATCATGGAGAACGTTCCTTTCAAATTAAAATGCTGGCTATTTTTTTTCCATCTTGAACTCTGTATTCCATTTGCCTGATGGACACCAACAATTAAGAATCAACCCTACTACATAAAATTCTAAGCAGTGCACCATATCCATAAGGCTATTACTGAAAATCAGAAGATCCTTTATTTCTGTACTAGGAGCTTTAGGACAGGCTGTTCTACACAACTGAAATTACGCTAGGAGTAAGGGCTCAATTTTTACAATAGGGAACCTTATAATTTTGATGCACTAAAGATTAGAAAAGGCTTTAGAATGACACTAGAGTCTTCATGGTAAGTTTCTTGCCTTTTTTTCTTTGTACATGGCATTAAATAACAAGCATTAATTCACAAACTCTGACAAGACTTCCAGAGGACTTTTATAAATACCCAGAGTATTTCTGTAGTTCAGTTAAAATGTAAAACCTGAACAGGAGAACCCAGAATGGGAAGTTTTACTACCAATTCCTGTAAAACTGGCATTCCATATAAGCTCAAATTTAAGATTTATTTTCAGATATTAAGTCAATAGTCTCCTGTAAACACATCTTCCTCAATAGATCTTCTTAATCCTTTATGTACTTTAGGGCTTGCAGTTAGAAACACCACATGATAAAAAGACAGCTTGAACCCCATCTTTCATGTACAGCTTTCTTCTGACAACTACAAAAGCTGTTTCTTTGCAATTAAAGCAATGTTCAACTAAAATACAGTACCTGGTTTATGTTTTTTACATAATAATTGAATAAAAAACTACAGAATAGAACTGTGTACATCTTTTTTTTTTTCCTTTTTTTTTTCTTTTCCATTCTATTAAAACAAATGACTGAGCTTTTTTAAAGTTCATTTACAATTATGGATTAAAACCTACATAATTTTGTATAATTTGACAAGATGGGCTATCTCTAGTGTGAATTTTTAAAAAACATATATACAATACCTGGCCTGAAGTACTATGAATAAGGCACATGTAGACATATTGAAAGCTGAAAAAAAATGAAACTAAAATTTGGAATTACAGTCACTGATTAGATGTCATACATGGCCCCATTGGAGCAATTTAAAAATCCAAGATATAGATAGTTAATATCCAGTGAGCAACAAGATTTCGTCTAGCAGTTTGTTCATTAGTTTCAATACTGGAAGTATATTAAAGGAAGATTCACTTTCAAAAAGATAAGCTTTTCAAAGTGTTCAATCATTAACCTTGACTGACTAAAGTTGTTGCTTTCATTGGATGTACTGAACAATCTCTCTGAAGGAACAATGCTTGGTGGACAACCCAAGAACCTGACAGCCAATTTCGACAGTACTGGCCAAGATGACTTCTTAAAGTTCCAGTAAGTTAGAGGATCACAGTTATGCTCAAGCACTTCTTCCTCCAAGTAAGAAAGCACCATTTCCTCTGGTAACTTTGCTCTTTCTTTTGGGTCTTTTGTTTTCTTCATGTCACCCATGAGTGACCAAAGATTATCTTCCCCATATGAATTTGTAGATGGTGAACCTGAATCACATCCATTGGAAACAGGTTTATCATCGTCTGAGGTAGAACTCATTATTTCCAGCTCCCTGATTAAGTCCTGTTTATATTGTTCAGCCTCCTCTTCTGTGAATAAGGATGTTTTATATCGGGGATCCAGAAGTGTAGCAAAAATGTACCTTGGATCATGAAGCGTGGAGGACAATCTACTCACCATAGCTTCTTTCAAGGATTTTAGCATAGTATCTATGCCCATTGTTTCCTCAAATAGCATTTCTATTTTCCTGTTAAGTATATGAATCATTGGAATCACTTGGCTTAGAGTAGACATGTGTGTACTCATCTCCCTGCTTGCAGCTTCAAAAGGTTTGAGAGCATGACACACCGACTGCATGACTTCCCACTGATCGCAACTTATCAGCTCCCGAAAACTGCACTCTATTGACATTTCATCAATTGCTCTTTTCTGTTCGATAAGACGTTCAAGCATATGAAATGATGTATTCCACTTTGATGGGACATCTTGTATTAGCTGATGCTGAGGCAACTCATACTCTTTTTGCAACTCAGCTAACTTCTCCTTTGCTTTTGCTGACCGATGGACGCGTTCACAGATCTTTCTTGCAATACTAAGCAAATTCTGAACCATTCTCTGGCTTTTAATAGCCTCATTTACAATGACATTAACAGTGTGACTAAAACATTGTACACTTGAATGATCACCTTCATTTAAAGTTTTCTCTATGCTCTGATTATCAGTGACAGTAATCCCAATCTGCAGGCCAATGGAAGTAATCCATGTTTCCCACCAGTACTCTAACTGCTTTTGAATACTGATTCCATTGTAATCGCAATCGATCTGTGATACATTTAATAGGGCTGAACAATGGTAATCCTCACACTGTGGTCGAAATGAAGACTCAAATGTTACCCAGTGAGCTGTCAGAGTCAGATATTCTCGTGTTTGGTTGCTCATCCATATTCCAGATGTAAAATGGATCACTCCACTTTCAGCTTCTTTAAGATGAGAAATAATAATTTGTTTTACATTATCATACATATCTGGAATTGCTGTCCTAGAAAAGTAAGATGGAGAAGGTAAAGAATACTGAGGTTGCAAGTATTCAAGCAGCCTGTTAAAGCCAATGTTGTCTACGAAAGAATATGGCTGAAGGTCAAGTGCAATCATTTCAGCTACAAGACTTGTGATTTTTTTGGCAACTGGGTGAGAGTCACAAAACTTGTCATTGGTTTCATCAAAATTTGAAGACCCTAATAATTCAGTGCTCAGTGGCATGTGATTATCCGTCGATGAGGACAATACTGTCTCTGAGACATCAGTTTTCAAAACATTGTTATGAAACCGCTGCAAATGTCTTAAAAGGCAACTCGTGCCTAGATTTGTTGGCTTTTTCCCCCTACTTATTGTACGTCCACAGTGCATGCATACTACTTTTGTTGAATCTGCAGAACAAATTGAAAAGTGATTCCACAGTTTTGAGGTCTTCTTACTGTTAACAGGAAATATAATTTGATTATCGTGTGTAACCATTGTAGGCAAGTCAGTCAACTTTGAGGATGAACATTCTGCAGAAGCCAAAGTGGCATAAGGAGAATTTGCCAAGCTCACATCAAGAAAGCTCTTTTGGTTTCTAATTACATCGGGATGCCGTCTATATAGATGTCTCATCAAGCAGCTTGTGCCCACATCTCCCTTCTTACCACGACTTATCATACAACTGCAGTATCTACATACTGCTTTTAGACTGTCTGCAGGAGATAGTGAAAAGTGGTGCCAAACTTCTGATTTAAGCCTTTTCATAATCCTTTTATTTTGCTGAAATACAGCAGTAGGTTCAAATATTAGAGGACCTAGTCCCTCACACTGTTTCTCAGGAGAGGAAACAAAGGAGACTTCACCTATATCATCGGATGATGACAGCATTGAGTCTTCCACTAGGGCATCTCCAGAAGACAAAGTAGTATGGATCTCCTCAGAGATTCTGTCTGGAGAAGAGGAAACAGAAGTTGATTCTTTCATTAGTTTTCCAGGAGAAGATGACATAGAATTCAGATCACTATCTGAGGGTAGTAAAGAAGGCAACAGAGTTGGAGGTGCGGTGTAGAGAGGTGGTATGCTGGTACCACCCCCATTCTCTTGCAGGACAATGGAACGATGGGCTCTCCACATGTGCCTTATTAAACAACTCGTTCCCAGGTCTTTTCCATTTTTTCCTCTACTGAACTCATTCATGCAGTGGATGCAAACAGCTTTAGAATTATCTAGAGGTGACAAATAGAAGTGTTTCCAGACAGCAGATCTCCTCCTGGAACCGGATGTGCTCTTTGGAATTACAACAGCTTTTTCTGGTACATTCTCTACAGTGTCATCATACTGGTTGTTGGGTAGTTGTGGAGATGACCCAACCATGATTTCTTCTTTGCTGCACTTCTCAGAAACGGAAAGATCTGGTATTTCCTCTGTAGAAACAATAGAAACAGATTCCTCAATTATTCGATCTGGAGATGGGATTTTAGAAGCCATTTTCTTGACCAGTTTTATGGGGGATAATATAGAACTCAGATCTCCAACATCTGCAGGCTGAGGTGCCAGTAACAACGTAGATGAAGAAAAGGAGGAGATACCTGGCATACTTCCATTCTCCTGAATTAGTACAGTGGGATGGGCTCTCCTCACATGCCTCATGAGACAGCTTGTACTCAGGTCCTTTTCATTCTTGCCCCTGCTAAATTCTTTCATACAGTACATACATATTGCTTTAGTGCTATCTCTAGGAGATATAAAAAAATGGTTCCAAGCAGGTGATTTTTTTCTGGAGTTTATGTTTCTGCTAGAAAGGAGGCTTTGTGTCACAGCTTCCATTGCTACATCATACAGTGTACTACTATACTGAGAAAAAAGAGATCCGTAGTCATCTTCATTTTCTGTAGATAAATATTTGCCAGGGTTGTTGGTTATGAAGTTCTTTTCTTTGTCCTCCTGTTCATCACTGCTGTCCACATGTTTGAAATCATCTTGTTCTGTCTTTATATCCATTCTTTCTAAAGTACAGTTAATGCCGTCTTCTTCTTGCTCTACTTTTAGAGTATTGATTTTACCCAATACAAAATTACCATCCATTCTGGGGAAACCTGCTTTACTCTTGTCCGTGAATGACAAATTCTTCTTGCCAAGTCTTCATTTAGCAATAAATATGTATAACTTAAAAGATTATTTAAAATTTGATTTAAATGATGTATCTTGTATACTGAATGCAAAACACAAATGTGTGTATGCGTTAAAATCTCTGGTTTGTGAATTCTGTATTTGTGTTGTGCGTAAGCAAATATGATTAGACATAAAATTGCATTTTAAAATTATAGACTTAATTAATGGAATCTCTTTTTTTTTTTTTTCCCCCCCCAGGATCAGGGCATTTCAGGTCATAGATGAATGTTCTGAAAGACAGCTACTGTTAGATGCTTCATGTTGTAGACATAATCCTAAAAAATGAATGTTCTATTTTCTTGTTGAAAGAAGCCATTCTGTTCATCTTGATTGGGCAACCGCAATTCTTTTGCACCATCTAGAAATAAAAAAATCAGAAGACAAAGTTGGTTAACACACTTTAAATAACTACAGTAAAGGTGAACTAAAACCATGCACTAAATATTCTGTAGAGTGGTTTTTTTATATATATAAAAATAATCCAATGTACTACTGAAAAGATGAAAACCCCCATTTTTACTCAATACATTTATTGTGGGCAAATACATGTCTACACACACAGCTCTCGTTCAGCTTTGACAAAATCTAGACTCCAAGAATCACTTTTGTATTTGCTTGGACATACCTATGCTTCATCCTACATCCCAATTCAACAACTGCATAATCATACATATACATATATATACATACACATACACAAATGGGTACTATATAGGTATCTATCTACAGATGTATATGAAGACAAGCAGTACAGAAACACGTACTAAAAACCAGATGTTAAATTATACTCCTGTACACATACGTACTAAAATCCAGATGTTAAATTATACTCCTGTACACTTAAAACTACAGCATTTTACAAGAAACCTCTGTAAGGGTGTCCAGTGTTGTCACGCTACTCTCTCTTCCTCTGACCATAGTCTCACATGGTTATATTCATTCCATATTATTTCCAGACAACACCATGCTATAGAAAAAAAAGCTACTTTTGGAGTTTGAAGATTAAGCCTTGAAATGTTTAATCTAGGCTAACTGGGCTATGCATATGCCATGTACGCACTGAGGTCTCCCAAAAGCACAACAACGTCACTTGAAGCAAAGATACATACAGCTGCATATGCTGGTGCACAGTGCAGCATTGCCAGTTCAAGCTCCTCACCTACCCAAGGGTTATGCTAGGAAGTCCATTTACACTGAGATAGCTCATTTCCCTCACGGGTAAAGACTTCTCCCATAAACAATTTCAGTATAAAGAGTAAGTTTTTTAATTATGGTTGCATATACATCACAGGCAACAACAGGCTCAAAACCAGACACCTCCTCTCCCAGAAGAAGCTGTCTGCATTTGTCAGCCACTTTTTTTTACTACAGTTCTATCAGGATTCTAAATTTTTGCCAAACCCCTTCTGACTTATTCTCTTGTGTCATTCATGTAGTTATTGGTACCTTCATTCAAGATAACAAACATGTTTTGACCATACAGGCAATGCTACACTGTGCATTCGAATTTCTGCACACTGGCTTTTATGGCTTTCTCTCTAGCTGAAGACAAAACACAAACTTGAAACAGTTTTTTTAAGAACTCATCACACAATTTTCATGCTACTCAAAAGACAAGAAGAATTTCAGCAGGCAAAAGGTGAAATTAGCTAGATGACACACACACAAAAGTCTAAGTTGTACACACACAGCCATTTCACCCGTTTCAAGATCAATGCCATATTACCATTGAAACATACTTTAATTGATATTTCTCTGAGGTCTGTTTGCAAAAGCGACCAGAAACACTTACTTCCTGTGGATTTCAGATTTCTGGAAAGCCTATCATGGCAATAACTTTCTTTTCCAGTGCAGAGGAAGGAGGTGCAACCAGCTTATTGCAACTATTTTAAGTCAGAACTTGCTAAGAGGAGGGCAGTAACTCTGGCTCTCTTTCTGTGAAAGTTTTAGCATTTGTGCTCTGCTTTTCTCCCTCTTAGAAAAAAAAATGGCATTTTCAGACACAAAAGACAAGAGGATTGAGCATAAGAACATCAGTTGTAATGAAGGGAGAGGCTTGAAGAAAAGGAAAAGAAATTTAACCACTACGCTGTACTTTCCACGGGTTTGTGAAATCACATCTAAGAACTCTGGCAGCAGAGACTAAATTTACATCATCAAAACTGAATGAAACACAACTTAGTGATCACACACGTACTGAAATGGAAGTGTGTGCCTCTGGGACAAGCAAGAAAGTGTAAGATAATCAACATTTTCAACAGATTTTTTTTTAATCTTTATTTTGATCTAATTGTGATTTTGGAGCTTGTACTGCAAACAGGAAAAGCAAGAACATATAATAAGCTGTTGTGGCTTAGGATCACAGAATAGAAAGACTCACAAGCAAGTGACTCCATTCAGAGCTTACAGTACATAAATTATGCACGTAAGTGTCTAGTTACAGTAAGCACATTACAGATTCCTAGCTAGATTCACACAAAATATACGCATGCATCCACTGGCATCAGGTTCTGATAAAGTTGTGAACAATTTCTTTTCCTCAAAACAGGTAATCACATCTCTAGCCTGCAGTTCTTGTAATTTCTTCTATGCAAAAACAGTTCTAGGCTTTTAACAGAAAAATCCATGGAGATGCTTCACTTATCCCTGTTCTGATAAGCAGTTACCACTTAATACAGCTAAGCATAAGGCAGCTGCAATAGGAAGATTTGGAAACCTGATAAATGAGACCAGTTGCAAACTTCTTAACAACACTTAACTAGATTGACAATGGTTAAGTTCCTAATCATTATCAGCCATTATCAGTACATATTCAAACAGTTATGCCCTAATCATCTTTTACTATATTAGCATTGAGCACACAATAACACTGAGCTGATGCCACTAGTTAAGTACTGATGGCTATGGTCCTTGATGGTCTTAGTTGCTGAAGCTGAGATGAAAAGGCGAGACAGCTGTTTGGACTCTGAAGCAGGAAACTCGGAGGTAGTCTTCTTTCTTCCCTGCTTCTCCTTGATGCTGTTGTGTGGTTTCAATGCTCATTATCTCCTCCACTGAAAAAGGGTATGGGAAGCAACCTCATCTGCTCCTGACATTATCTACCTTCTTTTCTTTATGACCATAAACTGTTCTTGTTCCACCAGAAATCCTTCCTGCTTTTCTGTATCCTTTGTTTTGCTTGCAGATTTTACTACTTAAATTGATTCATATATTTCTCTGTCCCCTAACTGTGCAATTAAAAATAGTCTAGTTTTGTAGCTATGTCTTATTTCTATACCTGCTCTCAGCTGTGACATAAAATTCTTCCATGCTGTTAGGAGGGTTATGCTATTAGCAGTGTTACAAAGTGCTCATGGCATCATAGAAATTGTTCATAAATAGTCTGGATGAGAAGGGACCTTCAAAGCTTATCTAGTCCCAACCCCTGCAATGAGCAGGGACATCAACTAGATCAGGTTGCTCAGAACCACATCCAGCCTGGCCTAAATGTCTCCAAGGATGGCACATCCACCATCCCTCTGCGCAGCCTGTTCCAGTATTTCATCACCCTCATTGTAAAGAATTTTTTGCCACGTCCAGCCCAAATCTCCCCTCTTAGTTTAAAACCATTACCCCTCATCCTATTGCAACAAGCCTTGTCAAAAGTCTCTCACCATTTTTCTTACGGGCCCCTTTTAAGCACTGAAAGGCTGTAATCAGCTCTCCCCAGAGCCTTCTTTTCTCCAGGCTGAACAGCCCCAGCTCTCTTAGCCTTCCCTCATGTGAAATGTATTCCACCCCTCTGATCATTAAGAATATATCCTGTGGCCAGTTACACTACTTCATGTGTTAACTCACGACTGAGTTTAAGACAAGAAAACATTAATTATACCTTGTCCACTTTATGGCTATAACAGGTCTCTGGCTACATAGTACCTATTTTTCTGGGCATTGTTGCTGCCTTCTAGTAATGCAGAATAACTGAGATTCTCAGAGAAGACTTGTGAGGGCTGATAAATCACTTCCTGGGAAATCCCCAAAGTTGGATGCTCCTTACAAGATTTTGCAGATGGTTTTCCCATGTACTGTTGTCCTGTCATTCCTCCTCGCCCCCACCCCCCCCAACTTCTAAGCATGATCTCTACTGCTTTTGAGTGTTGTTACTACATCATACCGTAAAATTAAGTCAAGCTCCCTTCCTTCAAAAACCTTTGAGGGTTCAAAACAGAATTTTTTTTAGAATACAGTCCCTGAACCGCTCAGGGCTTGAAAAACAGATGTGTTTTTCATCACCCTCTCCCATGCCAACTCTACGTAAGTCAATCTGTTTAAAAAGACAAACACAACAAAAAACCAGAACACTCCATCCTAGTTTAAAATTTTACAATAATCTAGAACAAAGCATGGATTTGGTTATGACCAACTTTACATAACTTACTTACCCTGGGACCCAAGCTACTCGAAGATAAAGACTACTGCTACATGAACAGACTATTCAATGATATGGGAAGTGTCTTCAAATGTACAAAAGGCTACAGGCAGTCAGCTCAAAACTAAAGTTATTTATGCCTTTGGAATCTCCTCAGATACAGACAAGCAGTGAAACAAAGAGAATTAAGAGTCACTTTGCAATAAAAATATTCAAAGAAAATAAATGGAACTAGAGAACAATTATCTACCTAAACATACTATTCTATTAGCTCCTGAGTGGCTGTAGACAGTCAGTGGTTTGCTCTGGTAAGCAAGCCTGAAGAAACATTTTATAGGATTTTCAATTCAAATTGGGATTACTGAAAGTGTATGGTGGTTGACAAGAGATGTCAGGAGAATGTCACTGATGCAGAGTGCCACAGCAGACTCCCATGATCAGGAGAAATCACTGCTGAAGAAAAAACACTGGTGTCTTGGCATTGCAGAGACAGACATAAAAACACAAAGAAGTATGAAAAGTATGCAAGAACACTGAGCCACAAAGAGATTATTTGTTTATAAAGCAGATAGTGGCTGGTAAGCTTTAAACAATTTTAGGTTGAATAGTCAGGCAATAGTAATAATGAACTTGATTATACTACAAAATCTTAGGGCCAGTAATGGTCTAGAAAAAGTAGTTTAAACCACAAAAAAAAACCCCAAACCAAACAACAACTTTATTATACAAGTGCATATGGCGCAAATACAAGCACACCTGCAGAGTACTTGTTTCAAAAAGGATGCAAAACGTGGAGACAAAGTGAAAGCAAAACCATTTCCTACCTTGAAAAAGCAAAAAAATAAAGAGTAGTGATAGATTCTAAGCGCAAAAGGTACATAAAAGCACATTGAAAACAATTTGCACAAGCAGATGTCAGTTACAGAATAAACAGTGCTATCTTTTTTATTTTTTTGAAATGTACAGGCATCATTACAAACATCAAGGAAAAAGAAAAATCCCTAAAAACAAGAAGTACAAGGAATAAGGAGGAGACATTCTAAGAAATTATTATTAGCTTCTACTTCAATGGCAGGTACTGTGCTAACTGAGGAATATCTGCTTTAAAAAAAAAACCAACCCAACAGCCTAGATAAACTTCACCTCTTTTCAGAGTTATAAACCTTTCTAAGGCGGCAAACTAAGAACAGTCACATATTTCTCTCTATAGAAATTTCCTATAACAAAGTATCAGTTCACCCATAAAAAACAACATACATTTGCAAGATACTGAGCATTAAAATGTGGTATTAGAAGAGTCTGAACATTTATCATGTTAGTCACACTCTGAAATGAGTCCTACACTTGAGTCTCACTAAAGCTCACAGGACTCTGCACAGATGATCTACTGCATGTAGAGGACCAACAGGAGAGAGGAGAAAGGTAAAGTCACCTTTACTATTCCATTACTTTTCCAGTCACCTAGAAAGCAGATCTTACACTAACCACTAACTGCTGTGGTTTTACAAAGGTATTCTCTCCAACTTGAAAAATACCCTCTCGTACACACACAAATGATCCACCTGGACAAAAAAAAAAAAAAGCAACAAAAACAAAACCCCCAAAAAGTAAAGTGTGGAAGCAGCACCAACAATACTGTACACTGCTCCTCGATGACAGGAATAGTCTTCACCCTAATCGAATACTGAAAGAGAATGATGTAACAATTAGGAAAAGTAATATTAGACATTTTTATTAATTTTATATGAAAGAGTTGAAGTTTATAGAGATTTGTGTACTTCACAGAAAATATGTAAAAGCACATACATGGGAAAAAAAGACAAGCTATTACTTTTATAAGTACTCCCTTTTACTGCAGAAAAAAGTCCTGATGTTAGAAACAAAGAATTTTTATTTAAAATTTCAATTATTTAGTATGCTTTTTCCCCTACTTCTAGCTTAAAAAAGCGACATACAGAGGTAACAGAAATACAACCTTTTTTAATGCTGGCTGAGAAATAGTATCTATGTTAGCTCTTCTGTCACAAGCTACTGGCCTTGCAGAAGTCTAAATTTCTCCCTCCATGACACCCTCCCAATTAAGAGAGTTGTAATATTTTATCTTTCATCTTTTGTTTTTGTTCTATCTATTCTGCCATTAGTTCTGCAGGGTCATTTCACCATGTAGCTTATCCAAGGTCTTACCCTCACTAAGGCTCCTAAGGGCTTCTGAAACACTTGCAGAATGAAAGAATGCTTCTATAATTATTTTTTAAATTTCATTTTGGAGCGAGACAAACATTTAGAAAAATCCTGGTTTACAAACAGGGAACATCCATGA
This sequence comes from Coracopsis vasa, assembly GCA_026283785.1. Taxonomy (NCBI): domain Eukaryota; kingdom Metazoa; phylum Chordata; class Aves; order Psittaciformes; family Psittacidae; genus Coracopsis; species Coracopsis vasa. The sequence continues at coordinate 24,392 of JANHGB010023645.1, forward strand.
AAACATTTTATATTTGTGTAAATATGAAAAGATGATTCAGCTCTCAGACTAGGGCTGGTGGTGGGAAGGAAAGAAAAATGGGGGAGATTATTTTCTCCAAGGCTGGAGCATTTCACAGATGTGTGGTCAGACAAGCAGGATGCCACATGTAGGACCTGTGACAGGCTGGAGGCAGGAACCAGGCAGCTCTCAAGGGTACCACAACTGCTTGGCTTCAGCTGCTTAAGAAACGTAGCAGCATCCTGGCAGGGCTTAGGTGATGCCCTCAACTCCCTCATCTCTGCAGAGAAGCCAGGAAAAATTCCAAAGAGAACATAATATATCCAGAGTAACGTATAAGGAAGGAAGGAAAACGTGCTTTGGAAAGTGATGGGATAAAGGTACATGCTCAAAGGCTTGGGAGACAAAGCAGGAAGAATGAGAGCCCCCCAAGAAAGGTATGTGAGCTCCCCAGTGAGCTCATGCAACCTGCCAGGACATGACACAGAGACCTCCAATTTATCCAAGTACAAAGATCATTCATGCCTTTTCATGTTGTTGAAAACCTGTGTGTGGTGTGAGCTGGGGCCTAAATCAGTCATTCCAGACAGGAAAATCAAGGCGTGGAGAGATGAGTATTATAGCCATAACTATCATCACTCTGGGTACTCAACCCTAATTGCAAATGCAGGAATTTAGCCAAAGTAGAGCCTGAAAAGTTAAAACCACTACCAGCTAAATGTAAATATTTCCCCCTTTCTTGCCTCCTGTTCCTCAAAACATCAAATAACTTTACTGTAAACATGGGCTATTTCATACTAGGCAGTAAAATAGACCTGCTAGTGCCAAATTATATTTCCTTGGTTTAGGGGTCTCTGGATTTTTGTGTCTTCTAGGTTCACTACCACCACTAACTTAACAATGTTGCAGGAAGATAACAATCAACAGCACAGCTCAGAAGAGACAGGTTTAAACTACTGTTAAAGGGACAGTGTGGAGTTAAAATCTAACCAGCACACAGAAAACACCTAACATTGCCGAAACTCAAACTTCTCAAACTCAAACTTGGCCCCTTACTCTTAAAAGCCGGGTTATTTTGTACATCTGTTTTCTCCTCTTGCTACTGTAAACATCAAAAAGTCTCTGTTTATTGATCATTTTCAGATAATTCCTGAAACCTCAGGAAAGAGTCAAGAACTGGAAGCCTTGGCTTTGTACAAATACCTCTATCTCAAGCACTAAATCATTCACATCACAGTGTATGGAAGAAAGCATGTGCACCAGGTTCCCCCCCACAAAACTACACTGGCTCTTAAACTGATGCGTAAATGGAATGAAAATAATTAATAACAATGGCAAAACTGCTGAGAAACAGCATAATTTATGTATTAGCATCATTAAAAAAATACTTTAAAATACACACAAAGCAGAAATGAAGCACGATTTCATTTTAAAAATTCATGTTTTGGGAGAGGTTTTGTTTGGTTTTGTTTGTTTGTTTTTTAAAGAGGATCTGGTTCTTAATTCAGCTTTTACAGCAGTATAATCCTCAACCATAAAACTTCCTTAAAAGATTGAGATAATGCTTTTTAGATACATATTTGTTATTTTTGAAATCTGCTATAAATAAAAGACATTTTGCTAGCATGTGGATTATTCACATCCGGCTGACATTTAGTTCTGCCATCCCTATTTAGTGTCCAACCAGATTTGCTAAACATGCCCAGTGCACAAACATTTCATCAGACCCCAATGACACAGGCTGATTGCTCAGCATGTTTAAGAATAAAGCAGGTGTCTGATATACAGCAGGGAGTCAAAACTCAAGCTTATTTCTGGAGAAATCAGTCTTCACAATTTATTTGACAATTTATTAAACATGTATCTATTTGAAGCATCATCCTCCATCACCTAGGCTTAAGCACCGCTGTTATAAAGTCCATAGCAAGGAAATCCCCATTCCACACAAACAGAATTTATCCTAAAAGTAGAATAAAAATACAAAGCTAAAACAACAACAAAAAGATCACCTCAGCCAAAACAATGTCACTTATCATTCCTGTTTCAGCTCTTATCAAGAGATCACTCATAAAAAGCAGATCTGTCACAATAAATAAATTCAGTCAACATTTGACTAGGATCCAAACTGCCTCTTAAGTGTTGAAGCTTCTTCCCATTATCAGGTATGATACTGCTGAAGCAATACTTGCAGGATATGTATCTGTTCACACTTAACAAATGTCAGACCTGTCATTAGTTAAAACGCTGATGTTTTAAGCAACAATTTCATTAAAACTTTGAACAGGATCTTCCCTACATCTTACACATCAGTTCAATGTTGCTCCAAGAGAAAGCTACATGAGATAATACTCTTAATTTCAGTATTTTTATAGTTTAAAATTTCTGACAAACAAATATTATATGCTAATATGATGGGGTAGTTCTTAATGTTAATGTTACAAGAGATAAGGTGGTTTTCTTAAGAAAAAAAAAATTAGATTTTTATAAACAGCTAAAGCATGTATTGTTTGGCTTATAGCATTTTTAGTGCAGGACATCAAAGCTGCATGTAGCATCTCATGCTGTACAATTTGGGGATGAGAGGAGATGAATGAAAGTTACAATAACACAACAGGTGGGTAAAACCCAGAAAGTTAAAACAAGAACAGAGTAGGGAAGATGCATCAGTATTATCATGGAAGAGGAAACAACACACAAACAAAAACACAGTATCAACAGGTATGTTCCAAAAGAATGAAACACAAAACATTTACTCCTGCTTTCAGAAAAGCATCAGCAAATTGAAAGCAAAGCTCTTCTGACACTTCTTTTCTCAAGTGATCAATTCCTTTCCCTAGCCCACTACTCTTCCAGTTTACAGCTGAGTAATGTAAACAGGACAGGATTAAAGACAGGAAGATTCTTCCCCTGATGAGTCCACCTTCTTAGTTTGCGATATACTAGACAACACACACTTTTGTGGGTTTGGCTTTGTTTGGGTTTTATTTTAAATGTCTATCTTTAAACTCAGCAGGAGTGGAAACTTAAGGACTTTAAGGACGATTTTAAACAGTTAAAAATTAGACACCTATAAAGGAGAAAGCTGAGGGTTACAAAGCTGAATAGGTAGGATGATGAAGAATGAAAATGCAGCTAGGAGAGGCACGTCATGTCTTGCGTACAGTAGGTCGTGCTGGAACTCTTAGTGAAAACACCAACGTAAGCATAAAGTGAACAAAATCTCACAAAATGTGAACAGGGTCCTTTACAGAATGGAGTATTATGCTGGCCTGTTTCAGCTATAATTTTTCTAAAATAAAGAAAAAAAGAAAAATTGAAAGATACCTGTTGAGCTGCCAAGACTATCATATATTAATATCTATTTTGTTACTAATCAGATCAAGTCTGAAGAGGTCTATTTTAAAAGCCCTTCATAGATACCCATTAATCCAATTCTGTGTTCATATCGATGCCAGTTAGTTACACATCCTCAGTTTCAATTGTGCTATGGAGAGGTTTCCCATTATTTATATATGTCATAGTCATATACATGTGAAATGACATAGTACTATGCTTATGTATACTGTAATGCTTGTACACATAAAGGTAGGTTAGAAAGAAAATGGAGTTCATAGCCCCTGAAAAGACCAAAAAACATTTTCAAGAGGATAAACAGTAGTTTATCTGCTTCAAAGTGACTTTTTACAGCAAAGCTTAATTGTTCTTTTGTCACAAATATTGAAGTCAGAAGATACGCTAAACTGCAAACGATTTTCCAAGTAAATCAGTTTCTTCTCTGTACCAGGTATTCTTTCTTCCTCATTTGAAGAAACAGGGCTAGATTTTACTTGAAGCAAGGAAAAGACCATCTTTTTACTAATTATATTAAATATAACAGAAAATAATATTCACAATACCATCCAAAATTATTTTTACGGACTTCAGAAATACCCCAGTTTATCTTGACAACAAGCACAAGAACTACAACAAAAACAATCAGGCAGCTAGGTAACTTTAAAGCCAAGCTTCCTTATCATGCACAGAGGCATAACTGATCATGCCCATAGTAGAAGTGAACTTCTTATGCCCCTTTCTAGTATTTTTTTGTCACTTTGTATTTTCAAAGTTAATTGTATGTTCATCTGCCTTTTCACCCAATATCTCAGACTAAAAAACAATGACCTCAACTCTGTCCCTCTCAAAACAAGCATTCCTACTCATAAACAGGGTAGAAGGAGAAGTGTGTGTATAGATCTCCCCATTCATTTGTCAAAAAGCCTGTCCCCAGTCTCCATGACAAGGGGTCTTCTCCCTCTCAACCTCTTTTAGAGACACACTCTCTTTGCCTTCAAGGCAAGGTGAGACTCTGAAGCAAAGACCCAGCTGACACAGGAAAGCTGACATTGTTTCCACTAGCACCCCACTGAACATTAGCAGGAAGTACAAAGAGATACTCCTGTCCTGAGCAAACAAATAGCTAGGTCACCTTCTCACAAAAGAAATGGTTTAAAAGAGAACCATTCCGCTGCCATAGACACAGATTTTAATTTGAGCAAATAAGGTTTTGCTCAAGGAGCTAACTAAAAATACACCAAGAATTTTAATTAAGAATAAAGCTTTTTGTAGTACCTATTCTAACCAGTGCAGTTCGCGAGATTTAATTCATGTAAAGTAACATGTAATTTAAATACATTTTACAGAATAAGGTTACATAGGCGTTTTATTCAGAGCAGGATCCACAATATTTTTAGTACAAGGTAAAGAAAAGGATAACTCTTGCTGTTTCCATTTGCTTGATTTCTATTATTTTACAGAAGCCAAAATATTTATTTTAATTAACCTAATACTTTGTCAGGTATAAAAAAAAGGGAAATAAATAAAAATATTTAGAGAAAAAAGAAAGATCAGGAATCTCCCTGTTCTTTATAAGCATCACTGTATTTCCTCTCACAAACAGATTATGGTCTCCCCCCAGCACAGTATGCCACATAAGACAAATTGACATCACTAGGAAATGAAAAGAACAGAACTTAATTCCTCGCATTTCCCAATGTCAAAAGCAAAGATGCTGCCACCAGTATGATCTGCACACTGGCTCTCTGAAAGGTGACCCACTCTTCTTACTGTTTCAGCAGCTACTAATCCAAGCCACAAGTGAAAACCTCTCATGTAATGGGTACTACCTGCTGTCTTCCAGTGGTTCCCCCTCTCCCTCCCATCTGTAGATATGCTCCCACAGTTATTAGCATATCACATTCCCACCTTTAATGCCAAAGAAAGAAGGGGAACCACACAGTAAAAACAGAAAATATGATATGGCTGCCATTATCTATGCCATTTTAGCCAGGATTTGTGGTCTCAAATCCTAAATAAGGAAACCTCACATGAGCTGGGAGCCAGTAGTTGAGTGGGAGTTATAAACAGAAAGCAGTTTCCACACTGCTCTTTCCTCTTCCACCTCCTCATGGCATGTCTAACACTACCAGATCCCTTTAATCAGGAACTAGATTTTCTTCAACCATCTAAACTGCACGTAAAAGCTACTGCATACCATATGCACATTAATTCTTACAGTGGATGCTAAAGGATGTAGGTCTGTATATTTCTTACCTACCAAAACTTAAAATTTTAACAGAGAAGATAATGGAATCTGGACAGCAGAATATTCCCATCTTTGTTGTCAGCCTCATATAGGTACCCATTCTTAGGGTACCCATTCTCAAAAGAGTGCCTTCTTAATCACAAATGAAGAAAGCAGGTAGTACCTATGGACAGAAGGAACGTTTGCAAAATGCCAGCTCTCTGGACTGCAGTACTCGGACTCCAGGAGTTAGTATGCAATAATGGAGACATTCAAGGACAGGCTGGATGTGGTTCTGAGCAACCTGATATAGGTGAATATGTCCCTGCTCATTGCAGGGGGTTGGACTAGATGAGCTTTGAAGGTCCCTTCTAATCCACACTATTCTACAATTCTGTAACTTCTACACTGCATGGTGCAATCTGTATGTGAATGCATCACATATTGTATATATTGATACACTGAAACACAGAGGAAAAACAAAGTTAGCCTTTAACTCCCATGCCATGAAGGAAAAATGCCCCAGCAAGAAACAGTATGAGATCACTTAAAAGATTATGCATTTTATATATTCCTCACATTTCGTATTTCCCAAAAGAAACACGTAAAAGTGACGGTGTTCTATGAAACCTTAACAAAATAGTTAGAAAAAAAAAAAAAAAGGCACAAAGAATTAGAAATATGTTCTATGGATGCATTTTCTAGGCTGGCTAAAATAATCTAAGTTCTATCCCAGAGTGCTTAAGACCTGAATTTCAATGAAGCACATGAATATGATAAAAAACAGGTGATAACTTTTCTGTTGGAGTTCATATTGGCATTTAATGTCTTTAACACTAACCACTTACAGATTTTATTATCTATCAGAGAAACTGAACTTGCAGTTAACAATTATTTCATCTGGGACTACAGTTCAAGAAATAATTTTTGAAGCTACTAAGACCAGATAGTCATTCTCAGTAGACAGGCAGTACTGAAGTGGATATTTTGATTGAAAGCTTTTAACCTTGAAAGTCACATTAGACAGGCACTATAAAATGCTACAGTGCTCGATGTCATGCAATGAAATGGTGCAAAGCATAGTGACCCCAAGATAAGTATGCTAGAATTCAGCATTAAATACATGAAAATGAGCTTTTGGATACTGTAGCAAAAGCAACATTGTCCCTTTTATCAGATTTCTTTACAGTGGTCTAGAAGTGACTCAAAAGACTGCTGCAAATGACAATTACTCTTTCCTGCTCTTTGGCTATGCTACATGCTTGGAAAGAATGAGCAGTTTATTTTCGCTTAGACTCTGATGAAGAACAATCCACAAGCAGATTTGGTATGTAATAAAATCCCCCACACCTTCTGTATGTGTCACCTAGGAAAACTTAACTTCAAGAAATGAATCTGAATTGTATTTTTATTCTTTTTTTCCTGTGGAGGCCATTCTTATAAGGAAAGGCTTAAGAGAGCTGGGGTTGATCAGCCTGGAGAAGAGAAAGCTTCAGGCAGACCTTATTGTGGCCTTTCAGTACTTAAAAGGAGCTTATAAGAAAGCTGGGGGAAAACTTTTTAGTATGGCCTGTTGTGATAAGACAAGGCATCGCTGCTGCTTCACTCTCTCTTCTGCTTCCCTCTGCAGAGGCTGGGTGAA
>JANHGB010023646.1:0-36173 GCA_026283785.1 Coracopsis vasa
AGTTACGGTTGCGGTATCTCATATTCCTCTCACCCATATAGCGAATTTCTTTCATTCCTTTTAGTCCACTTTCACATATTTTGCCCTCAGTGACAAATAGCCATGACTTCTGAAATGACCAGAGGTTCTTTTGCGTACACAAATAATGTCATCGTTTTAGGAGCCAATATTTCAGGGCTCAAAACTACATACATTTATCTCATTGGCCGAGTTACACCCTCTTGAGCTTTCTTCAGCAGTCTGACTTTCCCCTTGGTGTTTACACACCCTTCATGCTTTCAGATAATCACTGCATGCTTTCCAGTCCCTTTAACCTTCAGCCAGCCAAGCAACAGTTGTTTGTTAAAATGTATTCACATAAATCACCTCTTCCCACAGAAGTCAAAAGGAATATGTGATGCACTTCTGGGATCAAGTGTATTAGCAAGTTTCAAAACCCCAAATCACTTTTTATGATTAGCCATATGTTGCTACAGGATACACATTATACCGAAGTAGTGTATTTGGCCATCTTCAGACAGAATTGCCTAATTATTAAATCCTTGCAAATGAAGATTCATTTTTTCTGAGAACTAGAGATACCAGCTTACTCTGCACATACTTCAACAAAATTACTTCTTTGTAAAAATTCATCAACACAGAGCCAATGCAGTTAGCTCATTGCCCTTGAGGGCTGTTGTATCATCATTGATGCAGTTGGTTGAGCTGTGGAGGGTAAATTCCTCCCACTCACACCACCGTAGTCACAATAATCCTTCTGTTCACAAACTTCCCAAAATACTTATTAAGATAATAGCTTGGAGGTATATTTTCAGCAACACTTAAGCCTGTTTTCATTTGTCTCTCTTATTTGCCTTTTTTTTTTTTTCCGTTTAAATTACATTTAGGGAGTGGGTTAGCCAGTGCTTAAAAGCTGGAGTTTCAGATAGATAGCTTCTCCTCACTTTAATTAGTTTGACAGGCACCTCTGCTTTCCAGCTGAGTTGCCCTAACTGGAAGCAGCTGCTCCTCGGAATTACTCCCTCTCCTTGCTGTGTTATACAAGTAATAAGTATCTCATGCCCCTTCAGTGAATTCATGGATGTAAAATGCACAGTTCCAGGGCTACAGGTGTGCCTGGCTGCTGAGAGATGTTTCTCTCCTTTCTCTATTACTTAATGAAGTTTTATGAAGTGAAACATGCCATTAACAATATAGGGAAAATAAAATGTGCTGATCAGGTAGGATTCTCAGCTTCCTTGTTAGCTCTTCTTACTGAGCGCAGAGCAGGTTTTAATATATTTTTTCCATGGCAATTTGAAACTCTGATTTGAGCGCATGCATCTTGAATGATTGTACAGCTTGCAAGGTAGCGAAAAGTAAGGCTCCACAAGGAGAGCACGGGCTCTGCAAAACAAGCTCGTGCCTGTGTTTACAGCCGCAGCTGAAATGAATGCTTATCATCTTGACTGGATTGTCACAGTCTTGCAAATGCTCCTGATTTCATCACTAGCTTGATGATTTATTTAACATCCTATTAGCTGGAGCCAAGTGATGTAAAAATCTCAATTCGCTGTTGGTTTTTATAATAATGGAAATGTAAACTATGGCTTTTATTTTTCAATAAAAGTATGAGAATGTGACCTAAGTGCACCCTGGTGACTCAGGCAATTGAAGCTGAAGCACTCCAAAAGTCTTACTTTAAAAAAAAATCCATTATATTTAAATGGCAGCGTACTTTCCAGGTGCATGACCTCTGTGAGTTTTGAACACTTATCATTACAGCAGAAATTGCAACACCATGTGTAACACAACTGCTTGCCTACTGCTCACTAGGCAACTGCTGTTTGGTTTTCCATAAATTATTTGTTAATGTACATGTCTGGGCTTGCTGGGTGTGCACAGGTCAACTAATCCAGGAGTGCAGCTCATCATCAGGGAAGACACCTGTGTTTTGGTCTGATCTGGTACTCTGGGGAATGGGCGGGAAGCCTTTAAAAGGAAAGGCAGGGAAACTGTTTGGAAAGTGAGAGAAGATTAGGTGGTTTACATCCATCAGAGCCTGCTGATGAGAGCTCTTCTCAGGGATGAAAGCAAGAGGAGAAGCTCTGGCTATGGAGGAGGAGTTCTTCCAGCACAAATTGATCTGAAAGAAGAGGTTGAATCCAGGACATTGTTCTCAAGTGGCTGCAGTAGGGAGAATTGACCCTAGGCTGATGTGATTTGCAAACAAACATCAAATAATCACATCTGGTCTATTATCTTCACCCGTGGCTCGCTGAGATCATCAGGCAGGTTTCTTTGTTTGGTTGGCTTCTGTATTAAGTAGGACCAACTACTCCTTCAGTAATAATATATCTATGTGACTTCTGTGTCTGAGCTCAGTACTGAATCCCTGTGGGACTGAAAGTCAGGCTCTGGTAGCATGTGTATGCTGCCTCTTCAGAAGGATGGCATATTAAAGAAACAGTTGAGGAAATAATTTGTGTTCTGTTATGTTTGGGACAATATTTAATTGGTAAGCTGGGGAGCGGGTGTTAGGTGGGATGTGGAGGAGGTGACTTTTGGGTGGAAGTCATTTGTTCTGGAAGAAAAGGTAAGCAATTCTTCCTCTTCTGTTTTCCTCCAAGTCTCTACCACTGGTGTGTTTGTGTCCCATGTGCTTGGCTGTAATACTTTGCCAAAGGTGGCTCTCTAAGTTTTTATCTCTCCATTGATAGCAGGCAGATATTTTTTTTCTTGAGGTCTATATTTGCATTTCGCAATTGGTTGTTTTTGCAAAGATAAAATTGATGAAAGCTCTTGGGTTTCTTTTTCTAGAGAGTATAACATTTAGGAAGGATATTTCCCTTTCAAAGGGAGATGCAATAAACATCCTCTCTGAGGTGTATCCATTCTTATTTTAAATATTTGAGTTGGTCATGAAGTGAGTAGTAATAAAACAGTCACTGTGTGAGCTTGGCATTCTCTCTTGGTGCTCCTCCCACTTTCCTACAGCCAACTTGAGACCTATCCATATACTGAAGTTGATAGTGTACTTTCTAGCTGAGATGGTTTCTAAGCAGATAACAAAGGCCTATCACAGATTCAAGATTCTAGCTAAGTCAACAGCCAAAGATTTATCAGAAAAGGCCACCAGAAGTCATGAGATTCTCTGCCTTTCTTCACCCTTTACCTGCCATTTTAGAAATATTAAAAAGCGTTTTATTACAAAGAAAAACACAGTATTCACCCAGTAAGTACTCCTGTTGGTGTCAACATAATTGCTCTGAGCAAACACAGGCCAGAAAGCTCTCTGGCACATCCCTATTAAGAACTTAAGATTTTAGTGAGTGTACAAGGGGCAAAATAATACCTTTCATGAATTTACCTGATACTGCAGGAGGAGTGTCACCCCATAAAGACCTACTATTGTGCTACAGCAACATACCATGCTGCACACAGGCCTTTATCCCAAACCAACCTTGCTTGACCAGTGCGAGAAGAAGGACAACACAAGAAATTACAGCCTGCAAGTCAATAGCAGATGTGAGTGGGGCATCACTGCTTGAGCAATTTTAGCAGCTTTGCCCATTGAGAAAAAATGAGGAAAAATGATCCCTTTCAGTTCAAGCAGCTCCTGAGACAAGCACAGTTAAATGCACACACCTGCAGCACCCTTTGCCCAGCCTTACCATTGGTACACTTCTTTACAGCTGTTTGATGTGGTGTGGCCTTGTGCACGAATCTGTATTTTACACGTTCACATTTCTAGCAAGATTCTTCACTGAGCTGCTGCTCCCTTCTACAGATATTAAAAAGAAAACTATACAAAACATTCCTATAGAAACCAGCTCCTTAAGGATCAAATGTTTGAAAACATAATGTTTTTATTTGGAATAGAATACAACATACATATGAACAGGGACAGATGAACAAGTAGAATGCACTACTAAGAGGCTGTCAAATAAGTGCAAGGCAGAGGATTACAAGTAAAAGACTTGGGAGAAGTAAGCTGTTTTCTGGTGAGGTTACATTAAGAAAGGAGATATCTAAAATAACTTATTTCCCAAGAAAGTTGCTGCATTAGCAACCTTCCTATGTGTTTCAGATTATCATCTTAACGTTAAGAATACTGGCAAAATCAGAACCTGCCTTCTGATGTTCATATTGGTTTCAAATAAATTCAAGTGAAAAAGCCTAACTTCAGTTAGTGTCTCTATTTGAAAGGGCCCAGTGTTTCCACTAGAAAGCATATTTACCTCACTATCTAATGAACAGCCTCTAGCAAAATGTTACTGACCATCACCATGTTCCATTTTTTTCCTCCTACTTTTTACTTCCACTGTTGGAATTTGCACAGATAATGCCACTTCATGGCTACATTAACTATAGAAAAGTAACTGGAGTTTCTACCTCAGAGACAGCAAGAAACCCTAAAGCCTCTTTTTATTTTTTTCCCCCTTTTTCTCCTTTTCTTAACAAAAATAAACTTTCTTTGTAGGGAATGCTCTCAGTTCTTCAATAAGCTCCTCTTTGCTATTTCTCAAGGAATGTCAATGGTGAACAACATGACTAGAGAAACTAATCACGTTATAGAAACCTGTAAATCGAACATTTACAAGGAAGTAAGGTAGGAGTGTGTCATTAAGTATTAATAAAAAGTTATTTGAAGCACTAGAAGCAAAAAATATACTATTCAACCCAAAAATCACTGAAAAATAATATCAGTCTAGTTTTTCTTTCTATGGCAGCTTCGAGAGATCAGATGGTTCTGGTGTTTCAGTCATCTGGCTCGTATCTGAAGATTAAAAAGAAGAACAAAATAAATCATTAAAACAGCAGAAAACACCCAAGAGACATTTTGTCTCTGAAGAAAGTATTAAACCCAAGGAATAAACTACTCCCACTAGTGACACATTCCTATCAAGGCCAAGTGTATGACTTAGAGCAGACAACTCTATGGACTATTTTCTCCTGTTAGAATTGGTCAGTTTACCAAGCAGCAGAATGAGGGAATGACCAGGCACCTCCCCACAAATCCTAAACTAGAGACAGAAATTTAAACAGAAGTTTTAAGTTCCACCTCTGTCCTCCTACAGCCTAGGTCTAAGTATCCATGTTGCCAAAGTTCACTTGACTTTTGCAGAATGCAAGCCTTCTACACAATGTAATGTCCAGGCTGCATCTTTCTTTACTCAATAGAGGTTTACTCCTGCAGACTTCTCATTCCCATAAGCAAATGTGGAAGAAATAAGATAATGCCAAAGCATCTGATACATCTCCCATCTATATCTCTGTGTGTAGCAGATGGGGGCTTATCTACTACACCTGTGAGTATTTTGCATCCTTTCCATACTAAATTCTCTCATTATCTGCTACACTGTAGCTGCTGTTGCGCACATCAGTCCTGTTGACTTAACATGCATTAAAAGGACTGGCTGGCCAAAAATCAGGGAACAGCCTACTAAAAGTTATTTCTAAGGGAAAATTTATAGTCTGTTTTAAAGACAGCTTCACATTAATAAAAACCAAATGGGAGCAGAACATGGATCTAGAACCAGGATCCTGTTAGGGCAGACAGAACAGCACCACTTACTTGGAAAGCTTTTTACGTAGATCCTTTATCTGTTCATTCTTCTTAGTGAGAATCTCTTTCATGTTGCGATAGGCAGCTGTTTGCTGAAATTTCTTCTCCAGCTCCTACATAATAACATCAACACATTATTTCCATCTTCTGAAACCCAGGCTAATATGCTGTCTTAAAAAATTACTTCCTTTTCCTCCTCAAGTTTCAAGCCAGAAGTTTCTCTAATTCAGTCAAATTTAGATGAAGTCACTTAGTAGATTCAAATGAGATTACTGGGAGAGACAGAGAAACAGAAACTTTATTTTCTAATTAAATCAGACTAAAAGTCTTCTGAAGACTGGGGCTACACTTTTCATTCAAAAATTCTTTTGCAGAAAAAAGGGAAAATTTTTAAGTACCCCTTTAAGAACATGTGGCTGCCCCATCCCTGGCAGTGTTCAAGGCCAGGCTGGATGGGGCTTGGAGTGACCTGGTCTAGTGTGAGGTGTCCTTGCCCACGGCAGGGGGTTGGAACTATATGATCTTCAGGTCCCTTCCAACATAAATCATTCTATGATTTTATGATTCATCTAGCTGTAATCATGCAGTTAGTTGTGGTTTTGTTATTTTATTATGTGGTTTTCCACTGAAATAACAAAAATACACAGGCACAAGTGCGACTCAGTGAACTCTGCATCCTGTAGTGTATGCTTGTTAAACTACTAATTAGTTAAAATGTGAGTAAGGCTCTCATCTTTACATTACGACATGCTAACCTTTTCAGCTGTGGACAGCTGATCCCGAACCTTCAGCAAGTCATGTTTCGTTGTCACCAAGTCCTCTTCCAAGAATTTTTGGTTTGCAGTAGAATCACTCAAAGTCTTCTCAAACTGGCATTTCAAAGCTGCTACTTTATTCTCCAGCTCAGCGATATCCTGGTTTGCATTAGTCTTCAGCAAAAGAAGTATTTAAAATGTGTCAAATGCCAGAGAAGAAATAAAATGTCAAAATTTTATAACTTTATTAAAAAAAAATAAATAAAATATTTTATTTCAAAATAAAATGTCAAGTGCAAAATTCCGCATGAAGTGGGTACATATTCATTTTTAATAATTACATTCAAGTTACTCCTGTAAAGCTTAAATTCAAAGTGCTTTAACTAAAATGAAGAAAAATAGTTAAAGCCCTTACTAATTTATAACTTTAAAAAATTGTTAATCAATGCATTTTAGAGATGGCTGGAGTGTCTTCTCTGCCAAGCTGAGATTTCAAGTTCTTCTACTTCACTTCTTTAGGAATTAGGTAAAGCCACAGGATGAAACATACAATGAGAAATTACTTAGTAATGTATCACAGGCATTTCAAAAGCCATCAGTGTAGTACAGGTAGGAAAGGACAAAAGTGTTAAGGCTTGTACTATCATCAATCAGGTACCAATATTGCACTGTTCTCACATGCATTATGAAAAGAGCCTCCACTGTTGCTTGTGAAGCAACCTTCCTGTTTCCTTGTGAGAAGAAACAACCCACGCTCTTCTGGCCATCAGTTTGGATCATAAAACATTATATTCATGTAACTGCTTTATGGATTTCCATTAAAAACCAAAGAACAAAACCCCTCTCAGGTTCAAAAGCTCAGCTTCAAACTTCCAAACGTGTCATGACTAAGGATGAGGCTGAACCAGTAGCACCTCAAAAAGAACAAAAATCTAAAACTAAGCAAGGTCTGCTCCTTCTGTGTGAAGGATAAGATTTGAGCACAGGAAACCATTTGATAATAGTACCTCTACAGAAGAAAAGCTTACTTTGCTTACTAGCTAGTTTCAACAATATATGTATATATGCCTGTAAATAGAAAATGTAAGAGCTGAAGAAGCAGCAAATTAGGACATGAAAGCTGCCCTGACATTGAGGCCAATTAATGTTTAACTAAAAAGTAGGATGAGATTTTTTTCTTTTAAAACTACACTCACTACTGTCCAGGATTTAATAAACCCCTGTAATATTTTAAACCTGTAATAATTTAAGGCTTAAACAAAACAGATGAAAATAATTTCCATGACTTCTAAATCAGGTTTCCTAATAAATAATATTATGGAATACAGATTTTGAAAGTTACTAGATAAAATTACAACATATTAAGAAAGCCAAGTACATACCATAAACCAGTTAGAAAGCAAAATAAAAAGAAATCAGGATTAAAATATGAAAATTGAAGTGGAAATGTTTTACGATATCGAACTTCACTTCCAAATCTGGAAATATTGTGGGAACTTTAAAAAGTCAGTTTCTCAAAATAATGGGATTAAAATGTTCTAATTTTGTTTCAAATTTGAACTTAAATGTTTTAAATTTCAGGAAAAAATCACACATGAACAAACTTCTAATTAGAAAATTCTAATTATTGACAAAATAAAGGTACAAACTTAAACCAGTACTGTGTGTCCTGAACAGATTTATCCGTGTCAACCTGCAGTCTTCCAGCTATGTTTTGGGCTTTTTTCCTGCAGCAGCAACTCACCATGTTTGAATCCTCATTTACAAAAAACAATAATATCAAGTAGTAAAAATAAAGGTGAAGGTGTTTTGACTGTATGCTGATATGGGTAGAACTATGCAAAATCAAGCATTTGCCATCTGACTCATCTTCAGCAAAGCTTCAATTGATGCTTAAGAATAAAGGACACTGGATACTTCCATATAAGTATTTAGGTTTTTAAAGTCTGAAGTGAGAGCCACAAGTCTGTCTTGTCCATGTCAAGTGTAACAAGTGCTTGAAAGAATTAGTGCTTTATTGAAAACCAGGTTAGATACATTCTTTCATTAGTAAAATAGAAAGAAACAAATAGAGATACATTTTGTCTGTTAATACAAGTATCATCCCTGAGAATATGAACTCTGCAATTCTACTTCCTGATAGTAACTGGAATAATGCCTTCTGATAATAATTTATCATGGCCTATGGGACACAAAATACATGTCATAACATCAACTAACATTCTTGATTATCTGTTGACTGACAGACCAGCAGGAACAGAAAAATTCAGCAGGAGCACTGCAAGACTAACTTGAACTTTTGTATTTGTCAGAAAAGAAAGACACCATACAGACCAACTTCTTAGATGTACAGGCAACAGCTGTGTTAAATAGGGGTGGTAGTGGTGAAATCTTAATTATATTTACCTGTTGATCGCCTTGGATCATTTGTAAATCCTTCAGTAACTTCTCTAGCTTGGTCTTCTCATCGAGTGCAGCTGTAGCCTGTGATACATAGAAAATGTAAAACCTCAGAAACATATTTTAATTGAAAACATAAGAATAATAACCCTGGGATTCTCATTTAGATAATTCTGAATATGTAAACTGCATTAAGTATCCAATTTACCTGTGTTTCTATGGTCTTGAGTCTGGTCTTCAATTTTTCGTTTTCTTCTTGGAGAGAAGCAACTGTCTTTGGGTTAATGAATGAAAAGAATTTGTGAATATTCATGCCATTTTGAATTTTCCAAATACTGCAGGTAAGAAAACACACTTCATAGCTTAGGAAAGCTCCAAAATGCTCATCAAAACAGCCTTCATAAGAAATCAGCAATCCATTTATTTATTATGTTTTCTGCCTTAATCAGCAAAAATAGAAGTTTCTAATTGCACTGTAATATATAGGGCTGCCTACTTAAACTTGCCGTACGTTTTACTGAATTGAGATTTGCAAGATTAGTGTCTTGTTAGTATCAAGATTAAAGAAAGTTGCATGTTCAGAGATACAAGTCTCATTGCTGCTCATTAGTTATGTTTTCAATCAACAAGCAAGTAAAAATTTATTTAGTTCCTGTTGAAAAGAGGCAAATACCGTGTTAGTGCGTCTCACAGAATCATAGAATCAACTAGGTTGGAAAAAACCTTGAAGATCATCAAGTCCAACCATTACCCCAGAACTGTCAAGAACACCACTAAAGCGTATCACTGAGGGCCTCATCTACATAGTTTTTGAACATGTTTTGTGTCACAGGAAAGAACCATGTTTTATCAATAAGAATAAAGTCACCATATAACTTTGAATTATTTTTAAGGGAAAAAAAAAGACATCAGATGCACAAATTCAACATAAACTGTTACAAAACAGATTTTGAAATTATTTTTGAAAGAGAACTACATTGATCTAGAAGTAAAATACAAATCTGAATTCTTGACCGCTTTAATTATGTTAATGGATCATTCTGGTAATGCAGGCTAGAAGACAGAAAATGCAACTCCTCGCTAAGTATCTTGTCTGCTCATAAATTAGAAGTGTATTGTAAGAAGTGTGGCATTTTAAGAAAGTTCAGTTGAACCAAACAAGTTCAATACCTAATAAAAACTATTGATAGAACTAAACAGTAGAATGTGCTTTGGTGGAATTATGAAAATCTTTAACAAATGGGAAATGAGATGTTTTCAAAACTAGTCAATTCCAAATTCTTCAAATGCTTGTTTCTTTAGGAGGAATTTAACCAACTCACAAAAGCAAAAAGACTGAATGTAATAAGATTGACTTAGAGTGATACAGAAAATGTTTGATAACCTGATTATTTCAGCCAGCTACATATTCTAACTTACTTCCTTGTTGGAAAGCCAGCCAGCTGAACAGAATAAACTGAACACTGGTTTCTACTAATCTACCTTATTAAATGGAAAACCAAATAATTTCAAAGGCCAAAATGTCTTTTCAAAAGGAAGGTCAATATTGCAATACATGTTAGAGACCATAACCACACAATAAATTTAAGATGCTTTATAATATTTATTAATTTGTTAGCATTTTAATTTATATTCCGGGGTATATTGCCTTGACATCTATACAGCAACACGCATGTTATAAGGATATTGCTGTACAGCTACCTAGTTCAGATGAATAAGGAGATCACAACTGCACAGACAAGTTCTTACCTTGTTTAGTAGCTCTGTCCCACCTTCATTTAATGGTGCCAGTTTTGGTCTAATGAGGTCTGTGTTGGGCTAAAAAAATAATAAAGGTTGAAAATGTAAATTATGCAGATTTCTAAGAGAAAGAAAGGTATGTCTTTAATCTGTAAAACAACTACTGACAGTCAGTTTGACTTTCTTTTGTAAATCACTTTTTCTTAGTTCATGTTTTACCAGTATCTTGGCTCCAAAGTTATATTCTGCACTTTCAGCTAAAGCTAAACAAAAACAATGCATAGAGACATAAAAGGGTTGCAAGCTTGAATTTACAAAAGACTACCAATGCTGCAGCAACTAAAAGAAAAAGGAGTGAGGAAAACAGAGAAAATATTTGAGCGATTATAAAAGTAAGAAAGATTTACACAGCTCCAAATAGTGTTTTAAGTGTTTAAATATAATATATATTAACTAAATATACCTTTACAGTACAAAATAAGTAAGACGCAACCATAATCATGCAAGATAAGTTAGAGTCACAGCTCTACTGAGGAATCTTCTCAGCTCTTGATTTCGTGCTGGGACAAGTGAATGTCCCAGATCCAAGGGAATGAGATGCTCCAACACATTCCTAGTCTGGCTGATTTTGGGATGAGGATTATGAGGCATGCCCTGGATGTGCAGAACCCACAATCTGGAAACAGCCAAGGCAATTCAGCGTGAGCATTGGTGCTGAACTGCAAAATGCTACTTTTTGGAGTCTTTCAAAGATTGTTTTGAAAAAGGTGGTTTTATTTGTATTTAGTTTTTTCTCTCTTAAGCACAAGGAGCTAGTACTAAGTATTTTCAACACCTGCCATGACTCCACATGACATGATTATGATTAAATTAAAATAAAATTCTACCTTCTTATTCGAAGATGTAAATTCTGACTTTTCAAACTCAGCAACCTGCTCCAACAATTCTCTTGAAAAGAAAAAGAAGGAAGGCACTTATTTACTAACAGAACTATGTTATGAAACACATTTTACCACGCTTATGCTATGCTCTTTATTGTATGTAAGAGTCTCATTACAAGTACAGAATGAAGACCTATGCACATACAGTAAGTGCAACAGACCATGTCATGAAATGGAATGGTATGTGCATTAGAACTACACAATTTAGCACCCTTGATTAAAATATAATCTACTCAGAAAACAAAAGGGTTTTAATCAAATCCTATCACTTGCTCTTTAAGTGATTAATTCAAGTAAAAGTATTACCAGTAAAAACATCTTCCCAACAAATGTGAAATTATTGTGTATCTTGATACTATATAGATGGAAGACTTATCATTGATACAATGTAACAGAATAGGTTTCTATGGTTAGGAAAAGAATGTGACTAATCAACGATTTGAAGTTTTCTTATTACTGAAAGGCATTCTGTACAGTCTAATATATGTTACCGATTCTCCAGTTCAGAGACGTCTGTCTGTAACTTCAGGTACCATTTCTCAGCCTGCGAAAAGATCTGCCGCAGAACTAACACATTGGTGTAAGTTGTATTTATGAGCTCTGACTCCACTTCACTGTGTACAACAGTCTGCAGTCCATCCAGCATGTCTGTCACCTCATCGACTGTGAAGGTCTCCTCAACAAGTCTAAACAGAGCAGTCAAGATGAGTTATGTAGGATAAAGATTAACAGTTTTGCATTGTTATGAGACCTCACTATATGGATATCAACCTTATCTATTGCAATGTTCTTCTGAAAATATTCACTATGACTAGTTATTCAATGACCATGGCATTACTAACTGGTTGTTGTATTTAAATTTTTCTCTTGGAAACATTACAATCACAAATATGACATTACATCTTGGCTTCTAATGTCTAAATTTGATGCAAGCCTGCAGCAGAAGTAATATAGATTTCTATGATTCTGTTCTATTATTACTTCTGCTGCAGGCTTGCATCAAATTTAGACATCGGAAGCAAACTATAAAGCAATGACACGCTGACAATATCTATGTTAATTCCTAAGAATCTGAACAAGTCCTTTTAAATCTGATTTGTAACATTTGGAACATTATTGGGTCTTTCTTCCTCACTAAGAACATCACACAAATGTAAGCAGAGAAAATTCACCCCATTAAGCATTTAAGCCTGCACCTGTTGCTAGCACATTTTGGCTTATTCTTCAGAACTACCCCCCCCACGGTACCTGCTGTCCTTAAGGTTCTGAAAACAAGAATCCACTGTTTTGAGACACAGGCTGCGCTTGAAACGAGCAAAGCGCATGTAGTTGATGACTTCATTCTGGTGGTGCTCATTAAGGCCTAGCTCTGCCTGTGGACAAGGATATAAGCACAAAGATGAATATACACTAAGTAAAAAGGAGCAGAAGCATTGTGGAGACTTGCCTTCTGACTAGTCTTTGTGCACATTAACTAGTACAGTAAAAAACAACCATGTTTTCATACATGTAATCCTTATATATACCTCACATAAGTGCTCTCCCTTTAAAAGCACCAGTACATGGAAGTAAGGCCTCAAGTGACCAGTACCCTCAGGAAAGTCATACAAAATCAGAGACACAATCAGGGGATCAGAACCAGAAGGACTGTAGTGGAGGGAAAGCTCTTGGGATAAATTTGTCTTTGTATTACACGTATGAGTATATAACGTAGCTAAACGATGTATCATTTATAGATGTACTAACAAACACACGCAGGAAAGTATGTTACGCTTGCTTGTCAGTTTATGAGGCTTTCCATACGATCTTAAGTGATAACTCGAATTTGTTTCTGGCCTACTGCCTAGAAGAAAAACCATCCCCAGGTCACATTAGACAGAACTGGTTTTACACCTGGCTAACTGGCCTTTCTATATACATCTCTATTTCAAAAGGAGTATTGGCATGACCAATTCTATTAGAGTAAGTCTCACTCATGCAGGCAGCACAACAGAGCATGAATGTGAGTTTATCACTAGAGTCCCTGCAGAGCTGAGGCAACCAAAGGCGAAGTCCATTTCATTGACTATAGCATTAGTTAGTATTGCTGGTGTTGGAGACAGCATGTAGCAACTCAGACAGTTAATCTGAGCACCCTGTCCTTGTTAATCCAACTGCACAGGGTCGCTCCACCGCAAACGCAATACTGGAAGAACACCACTGAAAACCTGAGCACCAATCTCGACTGCTTGGAAATTAAAGGCAGTGTAGGACACACCAATAGCGGCAGATAAAACAAGTTCCCACAACGTGGTTTCAAGTCTGATGACTCTCACAGTGCTCCACATCTTGCAAACATGAGATCACATGAAAAGCTCAACTAACGTTTCCTGTGCTGTTGCTGGGTTTTCTTTAGATAAACAGTTTCTGCTCGTTGCAGATGGAAGGAAGCCATGCCAACACCAGTGCTGAAACCTCACAATATAAAAAGCAGTCCCAAAAGAAATTAAGCTCATAAATAAACACATAAACGCAGGCCAGAGCCACTCGTGATCTCCAAGCCGGGGCCCTGGATCCTACAACTCCTCAGCCCCACTGCTCTCCGCAGGGCCCAACAGGGGTCACGGCGGCGGCGGCAGCAACCCTCTATGATCAGCACCCGCACGACGGCAGGCCGCCTCCCTGCCCACAGGGCCGGCCCACGGCAACGCGGAGAAGCTTCCTCCGGCTGCAACGCTGCGGTGCCCGGAGCGACAGAGCCCGGAGGCTCCGGTACTCACCATGGCGGCCCCTCCACCAGCGCCCTGGCCGCGGCCTACGGGCTGACGGTTGCCATGGAGATCGAAGCCTCGCGAGCGCCCTACCTGCGCTCCGATTGGCGGCGGCTCGCTCACGTGACTCGCCCCTCCTGCTCAAAGGACGGTAACCAGGGCAACCGCCGTTGCGCTCCGACGGCTCCGGCTGCGCCCGGCCCTATTGTGTGTGTGTGCCCCTGCAGCGTCCTGTCAGTGAGAGGCCCTAAACTAACACTGGCCATAACCTCACACTGACTTGAACCTATAACCTAACCCCTAATCCTGACTTTAACCCATAACCCAACCCCTAACCCTAACCCTTATCCTAACCATAACAGCTTAAACCCAAATCCTCACCCTAACACTAAATCTAACCCCTTAACGCTTACCCCCTAGCATTAACCCTAACCCCTAATCATAACCCTAACAGCTTAAACCCAAACTTTCACCCTAAACCTAACCTAACCTTTACCGTAACCCCCTAACATTAACCGTAACCCTATCGGCTAAAACCTAAACCCCATCTAACCTTAACATTAACCCTAACCCCTAAACCTAATCTAACCAACCCTAATTTAGCAGAGGGTTATAGAGAGAAAGAACAGTGAGTGCTAATTGAGCTGCGATTGAGCTGGGAATTTGAGGTTAAATACATGTGTTTTCACCTGTTAGGGATGAGAAGTCTGTGTTAGCAATAGGTGTGTGTATATATATATATATATGTGTGTGTATATATATATATAATCCCCAGCAAACCCCAAAAGGCAACAATCCCCTATTTTCCTTCTTGATGTTGCAACTACTACTAGGTGTTTGCAGTGACAGACTGGGAGACAGGCACAATATATTCAGAGGTTTCGGTGCCAAACTAGTGAAGTGCCTAATGAGCATATCCAAAAGGATTCTTCAGGGCTAAACCCGTGACATCTGTCAATCAGCTCTTTAAAAGGAACAATAAACAAGCAACTCTTACCTCATAGAATCAGGCCATCTTATCTCCTAAAGGCTCTCATCTTCAAGGCATGTCAGCACTAAGAATTTCTCTATAGTATTATTGCTAAACAGATGTATTTTTAACAGTCGGTAAAAAAACCCCAACTTTCTCAACCTTGTTTTGAAATAGTTGAACCCCAAAGCCACTAAAAAAACTCCAAACTGAACAATAAGAAAACCCAAAACCAAAATCACCCAAGGAAACCAACCAAAGACCCCACCTGTAGCAGCCTCTGAGTGCCTAACCCTACACTGAATCCTCACCATTACTCTTACCAAGAGCCAAGCACAGTTGTCTATGAATGCCTGCTTGTGGCCCTGCACCACTGACCTCTTGAGGGCCTTTTAGTGTGTTATAGGAAAAACAAAGAGCCGTTTGGACTGCATCAGAGGTACCCGACTACATTCTTCTCCCCAGTGGTCTGAGAATGCCTTTTCATGTGCTTCTTGATACATGCATCTTTCATTGTACCCAAGGGCCTTGCAGGACTTTGGTGTGCTCCCAGGGTACCTATGAGTGCTTGTACATAAACCTAATCCTACCCTGAAGACTAAACCTATACTCAGTGCCTTCTGGAGTTCAGCATTGCCTTTTAGTGTGTCCCAGCAGTGTTTGTGACCCATCTGAAGTTCAGTGGGTCATCTGGTTATCTTTCTGTGTTCTTTCTGTTGATGTGCATCAAACTGCAGGGGCTGGTAACAGGCTGCTTTCAGCTTTCGCTGTTTATAACTTTGTTTTGCTTTGCCCGAGAGAGCTATGATAAGAGCACTGGCCTTGAGCCTAGTCGGGTATTTGGGCCCTGCATCCCTGATATCCCAGTCTGAGCAACAGAGGTGTCGACTGTACCATAAAAGAATAGTTTATAGTTTATATATGCTTAAATAAAACCAATCTTTTTAAGAGTAGAAACATCTTCCAATACTCAAAATAAACCCCACTTTAGGTTTTAAACAACATTTAGAAAACTTAACAGTGTCCAAAAAGAGGCAGAATTCCGACAGCAGCAATGAAGTTTCTGTTGAGCACTGAAACAAAATTGTTCAACAAGTTCAAATGAAGCACATTTATGGGTTCAATCAGTTCAGAAAAGCAGATTTTATTTTCAACAGCAGCACATACATAGAACATTTTCAAAATATACATATTTGAAAACAAGAGACTGCACTTCATTAACCAACTTGCCGTGGTTTATCAACTGTTACAATCATGACTGCAGCCAGGCACAGTTGCTGTACCACAGCCTTCCTACGAGTTGGATGCTTTTTGGTTTCACTGGTATAGTTATGCAGTATACTATAACCGCTAGTAGCTCATGAAGAAACCCCACACAACTCGCCCATTTACTATTACTGTCATTGGGAGGCTTCAGCTACCAAAGTACTTTAAAAAGGGAAATGTTATTTAAAACAAGTGTGGCAAATAATGAACTTCAGGAAAACACTCTATGCACATAATATACGTGTTTGAGTGGTTGCATGTATTTCTGACTGAAGTTTCCTGGGCCAGGACTAGTCCCAACAGAAGCAACATAGCAGCATTTTGGTAAGGGAGGAAGCTAACTTTTCCTAAAATCTTTCCCTTTTGTTTCGATGCAGAACAAAGATTAAACCAATCAAAAATTGCTTGCATTTCTAGATGTTTAAACATAGCATTGCATTAATTTTTCTTGTGTTTCACCACAGTTTAACAAGTGTCAGAATATGCTACATGTGAATATTCTAACCCAGCCACCATTTTTCATACACTACAGAAATATTCTCTACATAAGTCTATCTTCTTAAAATATAATTTAAATATAACCTTTTAACAGAAAAAAAAAATAAACCAGAACACATCATCAGAAGATTCAGCTTGCAGGTAATTTTCAATGCACTAGAACTCTTACTGAAGCTGCTCCAACTGTGGCAAAGATCTTTGTTTTCTCATCTGGGGGGTATTTGACCAAAATGAGCAAACAGGTTAAGAATAAATGGTGATCACTTCACGTCCGCTGCCTCGGACCAGGAGAACTCTATCCAGACCTTCTGTCAGAACTTCTAAAAACTCCATGTCTGAAATATCATTAAGTCAAGGAATTTATTCAGAAAAGAAACAAAGAAGCCACTAATATCTTTAAAAGTCAGATATATAATGCAAAAATCAAGTTCAACAATTTCCTCATGAGGTTTTCTTGTGTCACCCCTTACTGTCCCATAACATAATCCACCTGCTCGCCCAAGTGGAAATGAGGCTTAATTTGAGTGAAAGTTCTAGTTCTGCCCTACTCACCTACACAAAAGATGAAAAGAGAGATTTTAAATGAAGTTCAATATTTAGGAATGCTTCACATTGATTCAATCCCCCCCTCCCCGATCATCAACACTTCTTAAAACTGTGGAATCAAAAGTTGTCTTCTTATAGGCGAGCTAATGCTCACCATGGTTACTAATGGTTATCCTAACAAATAGACAATGGCACAGTCATAAAAATCAAGTTCCAAATGTCAAGAAGCATGGAAGCAGTATAGCAGAGGATACAGTTTTCATCCCCTTTTCTGTTTTTGGGAGGTCCAGGCATATTCAGGAGGACTAGCTGAGCATGCTGTGATTTATTAAGCACTACTCCATTGAGCTTCACAGCGGTGTGCATTCTTCTCACATTGGACTGATTCCTAGCATGCAAACAAACATTTTTAAGTATTGCCACAATATGCATTTGAATTATATGTTATGTATTGGAATTTATAAGTTTCATCTATATGCACACAGAATAAGCTGCTTTCATGGACACATTCAAAATAAATTATAGGAAATGCAATACCAAGGTTTAAAAGATGGGGTTTTGGTTGTTTCTTTTTTCCATTTGAAAAGAACATTTAACTGTGAAATTCAAGCAATTCGAAGCACATTGCCAAAATGCACAATTCTTCCCATTGTCAGTGATCTTTTGCAACAATGAAGCAAAATTAAGTTCAGTCCAGTTTATTAAACTATATATAAAAAGTAACTGGATTTGTACAAGAAATTCCAAACAAAGGAATTAAAGGAATGCAGTGGAAAGATTACAGTATGTATGTTATATGATACAAGATTTCCCTCACGCTCCTTTGGAGACATTACCAGATTCCTATAAGCATGGTAAAGACAATTCAGAAACAGCAAAGAATTTATGGAATTAATAGTTCTTATGTCTTGAGTAAGGTAGCAAGGAATGAACTGAATCTGAGCGTCTCCCCTTACACCATCAATATTAACTATGTTGTTTCTTGTGCTCACAAATATCACAGATTTACATTCGAGAGGAAGAAACTGTTAGGACTTCAGAGATTTCCATATTTTAGGATCAACCTTGGATGATTTAGTCACTCTTCAGAACAAAAGAACAGTTTCCTTAGAGTTCCTGAGAAATTGCCACCCGTGTAAATCTAGCTAAGACTGGAAACGAGTCATATCCTACAGTACAAGAAGAATATCCAGACTCTACCTAAGTGGATCCAGAAGATCCACTGCCCAAAAGTAGATTTTCACAGGTGTCACTTTAAAGGGAACCCTGGAAACAGGGTGTCAGTCCTTTTCGAAAATGGAGAAACTGGTATGTTGATACAAGACAAGTATCACTCTATAATATGCAATATTTTTGGCACACTAGTTAGTAGTCTCTCAGTTAAAAGCGCAACTGTACCCTGCTCAGCTGGGCTCACATGCGGAGGGACACAAGACCTCTGAAGCGCCTGATCAAGCCTGGCATCTTTTGAACTCCACTAACAGCAATCAAAGTTACAGCACAAACCCCAGCACTGGATCACCTCAAGCAAAAACCAGAAACTAATGAGAGCTCTCTTCCCTAAAGAAAAACATTTAGGAGGCCCAAACTTCAAAAGGAAATGCCCAACTTTGTTCTGCTACTACAAGAGGTCATTTCAGGGGGCTACACTTAGTTCTAGAATCTTACAGCAACATGAGGCTACCCTTAGGTTTTATAGGTAAGTGTGGAGTTGAGAACAACAGCCAGATACAGGTTCATTCAAACATAGGGTGCTGAGAAAGATGGAGAACGATGGGAGCAACTTGTGTTCTCCTAAGTCCTGTTTGTTGGGTTTTTCACTATGAAGGGAAAAGCCGTTAACAGGACACTATTAGAACTAGCACGTCTCAGGTTGTATTTTCATTCTTGATTTTGCAGGGGCAGCTAGAACAAGGGAAAAAAGGCACCTGGCCTGAAGCTTGGTGGCCAGTGGAGACCAGCTCCATCAATTTCAATTGGGGTTTTTTTTCTCCACCACATTTTCCCCCAAGACAATCATATTTCCAAAACAGAGTTCAGTTTATCAGTCCATCCTGTCCCAGCGGCCATCTCTTCTAAAAACTAACTGTACCGAAACCATGCTATGAACAAAAGAGTACTTGAAGCTCCGTTTTTCAGAAGCAGAACAGCAGCTTGAGAAGACCAAAGAACAACTATGAAGAGTGAGGCAAGAGTGTATGATTGAAGAGGTGTATAACTATTAAAGTAGAAACGCTGTTAAATTAAAGACAAAATGCAGAGGAAGTATAAGGGGTGTAAATTTGCAATGGAGTGGGCAAGAATTCAGCACCGAGATAAAAGATCAAATTGAGCCTAAAAGTACAACATGACCCAAGGCTGACTAACTTAATTTATCCTTCAAGTAGTGGCAGAACTGAAATCACACATGGGACACAAAGTAAGCTCAGTTTTCACAAGAGGCTCAATTTACTAAACAGACAAAATGAAGATAACATTGGGCTCTGAAAAAAAGCAGAGCAGTCACAAGTCAGTTCCACCCAAGAACAGAGAGCTGTAGTGTTCCATTTCTGTATGCTGTCGTACCCAAGTATTCATCTGAACTCAAGTTATTTCTACACATGCATGGGTTAGCAGAAGGGAGGCAAGAACTGGCATGTGATGAAACGTGAAAATTCCCTTTGGGAACAAATTTATCCTTATTGTCCCAGTAGTTATTTCACAATGGGGAGCGTTTTCCCAGAACAAGAAAACCATAATTTTTAATGTAGTTAATTAGAAAACTAATTATTATACTGGTGCAGAAGAGTACTGTCAAGTTCTACATTCTTACAGAAAGTAAAATACATGCTCTGTGACTTACCTTGAACAAAAAGTGGATAATATTTAGAAGAAAACATTAACAGGTCATGATGAATATTCTTCAGTGATAAATTCTAAATCACAGTGTATAAAACAAGGTACAAAACTATACACATACTGCAAATTATCATTTAGGAAACACACATACAATGTACAGGACCACAAGCACCAGGGAACACAGCCTACGTTGCTTAAGTGAAATGAAATTTAGACTTACAGATTTCCCCATTCTCTACGTGGAAGGGAAGCAAATGAACAAGAAAAAATATATTTATGGCATCAGGTATATTTCTAATTCAAGCACATGTTGTACAGGCGCACAAAGTTGGAAACTTGGTAACTCCCACCCCCAACCACATATAGCAAATTTAAAACATCTGAAGTCTGTGTCTTGCACAATTCTAAAGAAATAATAGTACATGTTTCCAAGATATTAACACTTCAACCCACCACCCCAATCCTTTTCCCTCAAGAATTCAAGTATAATGCAGCCCAGAACAAAAACAGTGCTTTAGCGCTGAAGATGGGAAGATGATGCTTGGAATTTGCAGAAGGTACACAGTTTCTAAAGAGCTCGGAGCAAACCCACAAAACAACTTAGGATTTTAAGGGGCTGATTCTAAGTGTATCTTCTGTGTGCAAATCCCAGATTTAAGAACTGTTTCCTTTAGATATTAAAATTTCCATTGACATCCACAGTTTTGCTAGTCTAGGCCATGCTTATAACTGCATTCTTCCAGAAGTCAGAGAAAATGCATATGTGTATGTGCTTGAACACAGCATGAAGCAGCAATCAAGCTGATGTCTTTCTGTCACTGGTTTTGTGTCTGCTACATTAGGCTTGACAAAGGCAGTAGCTATTACCTATTGAGTGATTTCTCTTTAAGGAAAAGACATTGAGGAATATGTCAACAGGAAATATAACCAGACATACATATAAGCACAAGTTTTAGCTTGCTTTCATTTACAGGATGAGGACTGAATATCTTTTAAACAAAAACCAAAACAATCACCAACCCCCCAAAACTCCACTCAAAACCCAAAACATAAGCTAAATGTCTTGAAAGAATCTATCCGCTTCTTTGGTACGCCCTCCACTCCAATACAACACAATTATTGAGACAGGGAAATGATATACAGTTTAAAATTATTATCACCATCATTATTATTACTACTACTACTACTATATTACTACTATTACTATTACTATTTATTATTAGTAGTAGATAATAATTTATCATTATTATTATCTACTATTTATCTCTCACAGGGAAAGAGAGAACCAAATGCTTTCTGGAACAATTAAGAAGTGGAGTTTACAGCTTGAAGTCTGTTATTTAAGCTTCATTCACCACATTTTGGCGAATGGCTCTTTACAGTCATTGCTGTTCCACCCAGTTCCATGCTAGTTTCATGAAGATGGCAATTCAGTGTAGTGCATGGAAAGATCATACTTATACTCAACTTTAAATAAACCAGAATCTCTTAAACAAACAAAACCCAGAACCACCACCAAAACCTCCACTTTCAGTTGAAGAGAAAACTCCAGACATCACATGTATACTTACGGTTTCATGTTGAAAATATCTTTAAAGCCAGACGCGTTTGAATCTTTGTTTTTATGCTTTTCAGCTACAAACTTCTCTTTAGTCCAGGTCATGTGCACTTTTTCTGGCGCAGCAGCAGCCACGCTTTCTTTGACTGCTGGAGCTGAGTGCGAGGCAGTGTTTCTGTCATGGATCAGCTGAGCCTGGCCACAAAACAAACCATCACCCCAAGATTCAGCCACAAAGAGCATTTGTAGATTACACGGCATTAACATTCTGAAAAGTAATTTCACAGCAGTGGAATAAAAGGCAATGCAGAAAAAAGGCACCTCACTTTGTGAACAACTATCAGACTGCTTTGACTTCAGCATGAAATGAAGCTGCAAGATTACGTTTGGGCTGGGATGTTATTTTGTATTGAACTAAAGTGAGGCTAATCCAGCCAAAGAGTACTTTATTAACACTGGGGGGGTTGCCGTTGAAGCTTGTTCAGTTACACTGTTATATTCTCAGCTACTGTCCTAAATGTCTTCCATTTCATATGACTTTAGCTGAACCACCAGCATGACCCCAGTAACATAATGTTAGACTGGCCAAATTGCAGGCTAGCTGCCTTCTATTAGATTATTTATGCATGCAAGTGCATATTACAGAAAAAAGGCCAATCAATGTATCCATGAAGGGGCCTTCTGAAGAGATAGCCCTTACAATAGCAGAAACAGCTTTAAGAACATAGTACTGTTGTTCCCACATCCATACAAACTTCTGTGTTCCCTATTTTGCATTCCTCTTACTCCTCTTGAGGAAAGAAGGAAGAAATATTTGAAGACATTATTTACTTACTTACCGTTGTCCATAGGCTTCTTTATTTCCAACAAAAGCAACACAAATACAGTACCTTAGACTCTTAAATAAAAGTGAACTGGTATAGGGAGGATTGTTTCGTGTTTTGGGGTGTTCTGTTTTGGGGGGTGGTTGTTTTTTTGTTTGCTTGGGGTTTTTGAGATCTTTAGCAGTTAGGAAGTCTCTTCAGAGACTTGTTAAATCCTGAGTTGAAGCTCCAGTTTCATTTGGGAAGCTCAACTACATGTTAGTGATGGTCATGTCCCTCCATATGTGATGATTTAGAACAATCAGTTTCATTCAGATCACAGTCAAAAGCATGAATAAAATCAAAGCAGATGAAAAACTACCTTCTATCTCTGAACAGAAATTCTCTTACTGGTTCACAAACTCTAATTGAAGCTCTTCTTATATACCCAAGAGCTTCTGTATTTCTCTTAATTAATTTCCCCATTCCCTATCCCTAAGGATTCTCAAATCCTAAAGTTAAATTCTGAGGTTTACATAGATCTATTTTTTTTTTGATGGTCTACATATCTCCCCAGAAGATTAAATCATGAGTCAAGACTATGAATGAGATGTTACTGTAAATACAGTTCTATCATGAGAATGAAAAAGCTAACAAACGCATGCAGATATCTGACGTGCCATACAGAAGTATCCAATGAGCTAAAATGTCAAACTAATAACTGTAAGATGAGTCCAGTACAACTGGGCTTCAAAGAAAAATAGCTTGCTATTTTTATAAAGACAGAGAGGCCAAGAGAAATTCTGGAGCTATAGCACATGCTTATAAAAATGCAAAGACTACAAAGGCACATTTTTGTTAGTGCTATTTTGATACCAAATTAATTACATGAAATACAGCACGTTCTTCTCACACTTCACAAAGAAAGGGAAGCAGAAAGGTATACAGCATTTCTACAAACTAAGCTAACACATCTTTAGATAAAGAGCAACACTTCAAGTGCACGCTAAACCCATTGATCACATCAGTACATTTCCTTTCCAACTCACTACGCAGAGAGCAGTAACGACATTTGTGGGTTAATAATGGCTTGTCAATAAGCATGGAAATCTGCTTAAAAAGCCCTAGCACATATATATATATAAAGTCTCAGAGAAGCTTAAGTACTTCAAACCAGGAACTATAAAGGAAGGCAATGCTTTGTGAAAGTATGAAACATACTGATTAATCAAACAACCACTGTTAAAACTTTTAAGAGATAGAAGGCAGAGAAATATTTTTGCTTCTGGCTGTTAAGAGAAACAGGCACTCCCAGAAGTGTTTCTTGTAGGAGAAGTAAGCGTGAGAAAAAGAGGACATAATCCATGTTGCAAAAGCATAATCTAGAGAACAATATATAGGGTAAAATAACGAATTTAGAAAACCAATAAAAGTTAAATTTATGAAGAACTTTTCCAAAATAGTGAATGATCAAATTGGTAATTTTCAGTTCAGTTTGCAATAGTGGCACTTCAAGTGTTGCAATGGTAAAATCTATCTAGCCAGTAACATGTCCAGCTACCTCCTCCTCTCGACAATCATTAGTCAGCAGTGCCTCCGCATCTTGCCCAATGGACTGTGGACTGGAGTGGCTTTTTCTTCTGATTGAGCCTCGAGACTCATCAGTGATGCTCTGAATCTGGGACAAAAAGGTTACCAATGACCAAAAAACCCCCCAGAACCCAGTCTACAGAAAAGAGCAAATGATGATATTATTCAAAACAAAATTTGTCTTCATTTAAATAGATGACATTTGGTATCGTTTAGCAGATAGTTATGAAGTCTGTTTACAAATATTTGTAAAAATGGGAAGTGAATTAAATCCTTTAGGCTATATGGAAACCTCAACTATTCATATGTTTGTGAGGGTCACATCCCTGCACATATGTGATGATTCAGATGAATTGGTTTTATTCAGTTACAATCAGAAGTATGAAAAAACATTTAAGCATATGAGAAAGCTGTTTTCCAACTCTGAACACTGATTTATTTCCCAAACAGTGATTCACAAACTATTATTGTGTTCCTCACTCACATGCACCCGCATTTCTGCCAATCTTACCTGGCAGCAGCAATCTGCATGACAGCAATTGTGCTGCACATCCCAACACCATGTAGTGGTGGGAGGATGACTGTCACCTTCTCACAGTTCCAACAACATCACTGCCTGGCCCAATTAGTCAGGACAAGCCAGGGAAGGAAGCCAACAGCAACTAGGAAGGGCAGTAAGGAAGCGAACGATGCTCTACACTTTCTTTCATCTTTGCAGTGCTATTGTCAAAGTCAAAAACCAGTAAATGTTTGGCAGTTGCACCTAAGCCTTCAGGTTTTGCACTTTGCATGTGTTAGATTTACACTTGAATAGAAGCACCTAAACCAAGTTCCTCAAAAAAGGAAACAAAAATCCAACAAGCCTCCATGCCCCAGCTCCACAAGAAAGCCCAAGGGCAGGATCAAATAAGGTTCCATTTTAAAAAGTGATGGAAAAGGGCAGAGTGAGGGCGATTCCTCAGGGATAAGAGCATCCCTATGAGGGAAACAGCAAAAGAATGCTGTACAAAACCAAATTCTCCTCTTTGTGAAGGTTTGAACCTTGTTTGAAGAGGTACAGGCACAAAAGTGAGGTTAAAATACTAATCTAGGTGTTAACAGGAAACAAAACTACAAGCACAATTCACAGTTGGACTATCAGGGTTATATTTGATTGTCTGGAGACAAATAATGAAAACAAAATCAAAGCTGATTTGAACTAGTGATACTAATGACAGAAATGTTCTTGAGGTCATCAAAAAGCCAGAGAGGGTGGCTCGACTCATGTAAAAGATGATCAGATTAAGAAAAGGCCTGGCACACCAAGTGCCTACACTCAACTAAACATAACTAAAGGCATAACTAAACATTTTCTGATGCACACATGAAAGAAAGAGGCAGATTAATATACCCAATCAGAAATACCATGTGGATAGAGCTTTTATTCTTGGATAAGGCAGGAAATAAGTACTAGGTGTTCTCAGAATTATAACAGATTTTACTTCAGAACACGAATGAAATTCAATGGTATTTTGTACATTCATATTTTACCCTGCCTGATATGAAGGAACAAGCTGAAGCTATAATGATGGCTACATTCAGATAAAAGTAAGTAATAAAAAACCAACCAACCAAACCCAACATGGTAAGGGGAAAAGAAAGAAATTAAAACTTCCAAGCAAACTGCACTCTGCAGTAGTGCAGATCCCAACCAACTTACAGAGCTGAGAATAAATCCTTGTCTCCACTACAATTTATATGCTATAGACTACAGAGCTTTAGGTCCCTGGGCTACTCATAAAGCATTCATGAGGAAGTTAAACCCTTTAAAGCCTACTGTAGATTGATTAATCACTCAAACTCCACTGGTAAAATACTAGTGTTCGATAAAGAAATGAGGAAAACCTTAAAAACACTGAGTAAGGAGTATAGGAGACTTTGTGTTTTACTAAAAAGATGTGAGGCAGGCTGAGATCAAGAGCAAACTACCCTGATGCAGAAAAAAAAGAGGATTTACAGCGGCACATTGTTGTAGCAACACAAGGCATCTTCACGGACCTTAATAAAAATATGGTGAAATGGAAAAAGAGAACAAATAAGAAGAGATTAAAAAACCAAAACCCAAACAAACCTAAAATAAATTACAATTATCAGTAGACAAAAAAAAATACACAAGAAAAAATTCTAGTTATTTTACAAATCCTGTTAAACACAGAAGAAATCTCTTATTTGGCATGGGAGGAAAATCACTAAGTGATACGAAAGCCAAAGCATTCAATACCTTTTACATCATTAAAAAGTGTTGATAATGGCATAGTTAACAGGATAAATGAGAAAGTAGAAGCACAAGAGAAAAGAAAAAAAAGAAAGAAAGAAAGAAAAAAGCTTTAAAAGCCAGAAATATTCAAATATTCACAAATATACAGGTGCATGAAGCTTGTGACTACAACGTGCAAAATACCACCAGTGACTAGTAATGATAGGGCAGCAGCAGAAGCAGCTGATTAGAAGCCATGGCCAAGAAATACTTTCAGATTTATCACAGAACATCTTGCAAGCCCAAGCCCCTACCTCTCTTTCCCTTTCGTTCTTTGACAGCTGCATCTGTTTTAGCATCTGAGATCGCTGTTCCATCATCAATGTCTTCTCATACGTGAACGCAGAAATATCATTTTCAAACTGCAAGAGAGATTGGCATTAGAAACATCAGGAGAAAAGTACTACTCAACAGAACAACGTTTACTCAATGTACCATGTTCAGTCCTGCATTCATTCAAGCCCTGGATGTATTTATAGCATCAGAGTAATCCCAAGCATGCCATCGATCAATCATTTCTGTCCTCATTCTTAAAACTTCTTCAAACAGCGATTTTGTACAATGAACTATACCAATATCAGTATGATTTTCAGCTAAATTTGAGGTACTCAGGGCAGGCTTCACACTGTTCTGTTCCAACTAGGCTGCAGAAATGAGGACGGGTTGAAAGTGCTTCTTTTCACTGGGTCTGCATTGCTGCCTCCTAAGCATATGCACACACTTGTTTCCTTACAAACTGTCTAGAGCCAAAGTAACACCTTTAACCAGTGAGAAACGCACGAATATAAGCTTTTATGAAGAAACTGGAATATATTCTCACATCAGCTCAAAGCTAAAAAACAGTGTAAAAACCTATAGCAGTCATCTGTACTGTCACTGACTTGTGACATGTCTCAGCTTTTGGAAGATTCCCAGGGTTAAATGCAAGCCTGATAGGAAAAGAATAAACTGTGCTTCCTATATTGCCCTTCTGCTCAAAATCCAACCACGGCTGAGCCTTTTTTAGGGCACTCTGTTCACTATCTTTCACCTGCACATGACACAGCATTTTAGTCTTTTATATTCAGTATTCTAAGCAAAACAAAAAGTAAAATAAAGCAAGCATTTATCTTACATCCTCGCTCAAAATCCTATCCACATTTTTCACAAGTAACTTTTTTTTCTGTAAGTAATATTAACTATTCTTAAAACCTGCTTCATGGCTGAGCACCATGATAAACCACCTCGATAGGGCTTTTTTTCCCCCAGGTAATAGAAGTTTTGAACCATTCGACCCATCTCCATCCCATGTCAGAATGAGTTTTAAAGGGTTTTTTTTTGTCTTACTTTGGACATTATCACCTTTGAGTGCTGGAAATGAAGTTTTTCTTTTGTTGCCACGAAAAGTGTGTCTAGGCAGACTACAGCTTTAGTCCTTTCTCTTTAGCAGTTTATGGGCAGCATTTATAAAGGAAAAACTGTTATAAAATCAATTTTGTCACTATTTGTGAATTTCTAGCGACATTGTCTTACTGTTTGGTGTGAGCTGAGGCTGGCAATGCTGAAAACAACAGACATACGCTCATGGGGGCTTCGGGATTCCTTATTTCAGAGAGATATTCATATAGCAGTTGGAAAGAGGGATGTGTTCATCCTCTGTCATGCTGGAAGTTATGGCTTATTACTTAAAGCACATTCAGCCTTCCAAGCTAAAAAACCAAGCTTTTTTCTTACTGAATGAACTGATAAATAGAATGGGCATTGACACATCAAAATGGCTCAACTCTACTTGATAAAGGCATTTAAACTTACACTAGCATTGTGACATGGTAAGGTAATCTTGGCTTTAAAACTTAATGTTTTTAGTGAGACTGCAATCTTTCCCTTTTCATATCTGCGCTAGTATCTCTTAGTTTCAAAAATACTAAATCCATTTTCAATGAATCAGAGAACTCACAAGTTCAGTCTCCATTGCACCTAAAGAAAGATAGGCAGTAACATACCATTTCAACAACTTCCACTTCAGCATTCAGTCTAAGATGATACAAGAACATCTGAAGATCCTTCTTCATTTGAATGCTATTATCATCCATTTGTGCGACAGTGAAGATACGCATTTTACATTTCCTCCAAACCTATCAAAAAGATAAGTTTACAACAATGCATGATTGCTATTACCATACTTAGCTATCAAGGTGATACAATTCATTGCTAGAAAATGAAACAACAGCTATTTTCTGTTGTCCTTGCCTTGTGCTGCCGAAGGAGGAAAGGCAGTAACATCAGCATACCACCGTCATGTACAATCCACCACACATCT
This sequence comes from Coracopsis vasa, assembly GCA_026283785.1. Lineage (NCBI taxonomy): Eukaryota > Metazoa > Chordata > Aves > Psittaciformes > Psittacidae > Coracopsis > Coracopsis vasa. The sequence continues at coordinate 28,799 of JANHGB010023646.1, forward strand.
ATGTTCCCTTCAGTAAAACGTTCTTGATTTGTAGGGAATAAGTCAATGTTTTTTGCCACCAGCAGTGCTTGCTGAGCTGCTGTTGTTTCACGGACAGTATCTGCAAGGGAAAACAAGACATTTGATTGAGAACTTCTGGTTTTCATTCACAGCTCTTGTTTTGTTTTAAATACAGAAGCTTAAATTCTCCCAGATTCTGCTGGAACGGGAACACCCTGGGTTTAGTGACTAATATGCTTAGGAGAACAAGAAGAGAAGCGAAGGTTGAAGAGAGTGAGGGCTAAGAAAACCAACACCACATGATATCAGATGTGGGGAAATAGTCAATACTGGATGTTGTGCATCACATCTCCACACAGCAAATAGATTAGTTACACAGTTGTAGTACAAATGCATAGGAGAAAAATCAATAAACACATACCAACAAAATTTTTCCATGAGAAACGATTTTCTGTCTGCTTCCATGACTGTGGCCATGCCATCAGGACAGTGTTGTGCTTCATCCCTCCTAGCCCAGCCGACTGAATCAAATAGGATATTCCATCTCTGTAATTAGGAGACACCACAATCTGGCAAAAGCCTTTAGTCTTTTCTACTCCCATTAAGGCCTTAACATTCTGCCAAAGGAAGGTTACACGTGGGGAAATACAGTCAGCAACACTGGTAATGAACACCATAAGGAGTAACAGCACTAAGTAAGAACACATCATTAGCTGCAATGTACAACCAACATCAAGAAACTGCTAATTCCAAGAGTGAACGTGATTCTGTGACAAGCAAAACCCAAACCACCACACACAGGATTTTCATTACTTTAATTATTCAGCCTTCTATTTCCCAAACAAGATATAAATAAAAACATATTGACAAAGATAAATAAAATAACAATGTTTCAGGTAAAGTTAAAAGTGCTGACTGACCTCACGTATGAAATAGTAAGTCCTTCCTTTTGGAATTGGAAGGGTTAGGAAAAATGTGATGCCAAGGGCTTTAGAAGAAGCTTCCAAAGCTCCTTAAACCACTTTGACAGTAAGAGGCCAGTTCTGTATTTATTGGCTCCCAACATGGTAAATAGATGTGCAGCAGACAGTTGGAATCACTCTCTGAATAATGACATGATAAACTGACCAGATTAAACCTCCCACACCCGTTTAATTTCAGTATGAGACTCTTTCAACACAGACAAACATACAGACACAGAAGTAATTTAAAAGTAGCATTCAAAATGGTATTGAGGTTGAGTAGGGAACCTCAGCTTTGGAATTTACTGTGTTTTCATGGCACATCTTTAAAAGAAGAAAAAGAAGTCATCAGAGAATTTGGCAGCAAAGCCTGTGCAATGTGAGCACATACCAGTTGAAATAGGAGCACTTTTTTCATTTAAAAGATGTTTTTTTTTTCTTTTTAAAACAAAACCAAAAGCTGTGAATGAAGAAGAATCTTGATTTCCTATAACCCTGGTAGAAACGTTCTCTAGGTGAAGTTTTCCAAACCCAAACTTTTACAATCATCTTCATTTCTATTTCAAAAGCAATAGTTTCCTTGATCTTAACACCAAGGTTTGACTTTCTAGCGAACCTGGGGATTAGGTGTGTCTTGAATTCGTTGCTGTTCCCTCTCTCAACCATGTAGTTGACATCAAGTTAAGCCAGCTACAGGTAACGCTTCAGCTCCCCATGGGTAAACACTTTCTGTTTAAAGATCTTCACTGGCCTCATTTTATGCTCAGTCTTGTTTTCCACTCATGCATGTTGATAACAACAGCTTAATAACAATTACTTTCACAGTGTAACATTGCTAGACTGTTTCCATGCTAATTGCTCTCTTGGAGCCTTTTCAAGTGATAGTAGTATGTCTTCCTACATTGTTGTTTTAAAAGCCACTTGGGACTAGTCTGAATACCGAGAGGGAGAAAATAAAACCCAACAGAAAGCTGGGAGGAAACAGGGCAGTTAGCTTTAAGTCCATTTCAAATACTCATCTATTTGAATAAATCACAGGCATTTTGACACAGCTTTGAAGATGACTTGGAACAAAACAGTAGGCATTTCAACTGATATTCTTTTCCACAAGACTGAAGACATTCACCATTTTTGGAAGACATAGTGGCAACCAAAGCCTACTTCTGGAGTAGGCTTTATCCTAGTTTTCTAAAGGCAACAGAGTTTTCAATAGTATTCAATAAAATACATGAAACCAAAAATGTTTCCCCACTCCATAAAGCCAAGAGAGTTTGCACAGGTAAGCAAATATAATTATTTATACTGAATTCACCCAATACTGGATTAAACAACGTAGTACACAGGTTTTTTAAGACTAAACACAAAGGGAAACTTGCTTTGCATTGAAAGACCAAGCTGAATGAACAACAGGTCTTCAGAAGCTCAGTCTACTAACTTCCCTTTTTCCTTAAGAGGACTATTTAAAATTGAGGTATTTTTAAGGGCTTCCCACAAAAACTGGGTTTCTATTTCCAATTGGGCAGTCCAGTCAAATACAGAGAAGTTATCAGAGGGAAAAAAATAGAAAGAAACATTCAAATTCAGTGTTTTAAGCACAGTTAGAGGTCACCTTAAATCATATGACAACTTCCTATTTTTCCCTACCTCATCCTACCTTCTCTGGAGATATGGAATAAATGGGAAATTTATAAAAAAGGAGAAAAAGTAAAGGATTTCAAGGAGGATGTTGTTTATGGTTAAGCAACAGAGTAGGATTCCAGTAAAGACTGCTCCTAATCCTAGCTCTGCTATGTATTTCTAGGACAATGTAGAAAATTGTATCATGTATACATCCAGAGGACAAGATTACGACATCTGCATCTGTCAGATAAATGTTATTTTTTTAATTAAATAAATCAGTTTCCTTATAATTTGTCAAAAATCTATCACTTCTTTGGTTTTTGCTACACACACCAACCTATTTTTTATATATAATCATTGACTGTGCTGAAGGGAAAACTTGCTGGTTTATTCAATATGTTGTAAGTCTGTTCTAAGATACAAGTTATCCAGATTAAACATTTAAATACCAATGGAAGTTCCAAGTGTTTGTAAGGTGTCTTGTACATACCTCTTCAGCTTTCTGGGTTTCTGTACATTTATCCAAGTAGATTCCCTGAAGCACAGAGCCCACAATAGTCAGTCCTTTACCAGCCTTCAGCTGAGAGGTGAAAGAAAGCAATCTAGGATGTTTCACCAACTGCTCACTATCCAAGTTTAACAAGACCAAAAGTTGAGGTCTGCCAAAAAAGAAAAATAAAAGTTAATTACACACAAATACATGTAGAAAAGCAAGAAAGGATTGTAAAATTAAAATTAATCAATTAATGAAATGCAGATATAGTGCTTAGTTCAATAGAAAACATTAAACTATAGAGCAAAGAATTCATAACTCGCAATATCAGCTACTCTTCAGGTGCAGAATGCCTGCATAAGCCACTGTACCAGCCTTCTGAGGAGCTCCCTTAAAGAATCAAGAACATTACTGAATCAAAATTATCACCCTTCCAAGGTCCTCTAGTGCAACCTGCTGCTTAAACATGGTTAAACACTGAATGCACACCAGACTGTTTACTGCTCCATCCAGGTGCATTTTGAAAGCCTCCAAAGAAAGAGGTGTTATCACCACTGAGTAACCTCTTCCCTGCTTAATTAGCATCATCTCAATTTTAATTCTTTTTTCTTTTTCCATTTTATCATGTTTTCTCCTTCTCCCACCATATACAGCTGTAAGGAGTCTGAACCCATCTTCTCAGTACCTTCTCCTTGGTAATGGATGTTTACTAGTTAGTGATATCAGCTTTTAGGCCACTCCTTAAGCCTTCTCCAAGCTGAGTAAGCATAGATCCCTCAGCCTCTCTCCACAGGGCATATGCTCCTGTGCCTCAAACCCATCATCTCAGTGATCCTCTGCTGAACCACACCAGCCTGTTGATGTCTTTCCTATATTAGGGTACCTAGAACTGTATCAAATATTCTAGTTGTATTCCAATGAGTGCTGAGCAAAGAGGAATATTATTTCCCAATATATTTACTTTCCAATATACTAGCTATGCTCCTGTTGATGCAGTCCAGCATGTCATTGCCAAGGCACACTGCTGGCTTACAACCTACTGGGAACCACAGGTCCTTTTCACCAGAGCAGGTTCCCAGCCTTGTACCACTGCATTGGACAAGCCTGTCCCAGGTACCGGACTTGGCACTTGCCCTCCTGGATATTCATGATGTTCTTGTTGATCCAGTCTTCAGCCTGCATAGGTCCTTCCAAAAGGACAGTCATATCTGTAGCTGATAGCACCCCAAGTTCAGTACCAACTGTGTACCCGATGAGGATGAATTCTGTTGCCTTTAATCAATATCCAATCTGCTTACACTTTTTCCAAACTAACATTTTATTATTTTCCTGTCCTGCCTCAGAACCAGCAGAGTTTAAGACATAACAAGGAGGTCCAGTTCAGACTCAGGTAAAAGCAGTGATTCATGTATTCCACAGTAACTCCTTATGACCAGAAACCCCACAGTGAATGGCAAATAACACTGTTACACTGAAGGGCAACAGAACATTGCATGTGTATGCACCCAAGGATGCTATCACAGGGCAGTGACAATGATTAAAGCATCACTTCTAGGGACAATTTCTTTTTTGTGTGTTCCACTGATCAGGTTCTCCTGACTTACACAACATTCACCAGAGGTGACAATGTACAAATGCCCTTTTGTTCCTAAATGCCAGGTAATTTTTTGTGTTGACTTTGGGAAAATGGATAGCTTAACAAGTAAAAAGAATATCTTGCAAGAACAGTAGTGGACATTTGACCCCATTACATATAAATGGAGAGCAAAAGTGAGATTTTGTTTAAATGATATCTAGGAAATTTAGAAAGCATTGCTATTAAATGAAGATATGTAGAAAGAGATTGACACAAAAAATTAATTTAAACAAATAATGGGTCCTTTGTACATTTATACAATGTATTTCATAGGGAAAATTCATAGAATAAAAAGGAAATAAAACTACCCAAACACTTACAGAATTGCAGTTTCTTCTACAGAGACAGTGGGACTCAATGATAACTGTTGCTTTGAATCTCAAAAAGCTATAAATAATCAATCAAAGTTCTTCTGCACTTTCAAAAGCTATGTTAACACCACATGGATTTAAATCCACCTTAGTTTGCCCATGTTCCCAGCAAAGTTAATTACTATTGTAGTAAATAGTAATACTATTGCAATGACATCATTTCCACGCCCAAGTTTAAACATTATTTTAATGATGAATTTCACTTTGGCATTAGCTTTAACAGCAATATTCCCAATAGATTTCCTTATTTTGAGACTTATGTGACTGTGGAAGGCATAGGGCTTACCTCCAGTTCTTGGTGTGAGGAGGACCATCTTCAACACGAAGCAAAGCATAGCGAGCTGCATTCAGAGACAGTCCTCGGATTCCATCACCCCATTCTTTTTCCGCTCTTTGGGGTGCAAAGAGATTCAATTAACAGGGTCTCATTAATTTATATAGATTAAGTACATTTTCTCATGTTAGGGATAAGGGGCATGAAAAATTAACACTTTTGTGCACGAATACATGAAAAAACCCCTCATCTTGCAGATTTAAATCAAGAATGAAGACTAAGCAAGATAAAGTAGTCTCAGGTCCCTTCAAGAGAACTACTTATTAATTGTTACTAATATTGATTATGGTTTATTTTATTCATATTTCAAAAGATTTTTTTGTAATCACAAGGTTACTTAAGTTGCTTTTGCACACTAGAATGAATAAGTGAGGGCTACATAGAATCATAGAATAGTCTGGGTTGGAAGGGACCTTCAAAGATCATCTAATCCAACCCCAAGTCCCTTACTTCAAAGGAACTGTTTTAAAGCAGAATGAATAAGTGAATCTTGGGTTTGTATGGATTAGTGTGTTATATCTTTCCCCAACACCACCAATACAGCTTTCTCCACATCCTTTTCTTTCCAGGTTATCTCCCAGAATGAGCCTAAGGCTTCATCTGCACTCCTGATCACTTGCAATCTCCATACATTTTCCACTCCTCTTTCTCCCAATACAAAGCTATGCTAGATGCCATGTAGAGACCAAATAAGAAAGAACTGTTAGGCTAACACAGTTTTCCTTTCTGGGGATTCTACTATGCAAGGGGTCCATCTGCCTTGCCTTCCCTCTTGTTTCCATTCATGAATTCACCCTGAACTTTGTTACCTCTAGGCCTCTTTCAAAATTAGGTGAAATAAGCCAACCTGAATTCAAAAGCTATTAAAAGTACTGTGGCAATTAAAATGTAGCCAACAGAGAGCACAATCACATTAAGTTTCTTTTACTTAGTTATCAAAAAAATTCAAATCAAAGCCCAGGTCTTCCCCAGGCAGCAGTTCTTAGAACATATCAGGGCAAGTCTCTCCTCATTGTCAAATCAGCCCCTGCATTTGCAAAGGCAGGGAGAAAAGAAGGTAAGTTTCTGCAAAAAAGAATCTCTTTTTCCAGGGTAGATGTGCTGCCTGTGCACAACACTTATAGAGTCTGTATACAAATTTGTATACACATACATATGACGTTGATATATGTGCATGCCCACATAGACACACACAAGCAGAACTGTTACCCTCTGATCCAACTTCCTGGCTAAAATAGGCAAATTAATTTCCTTATGATTGACTCAGTAAACGGAGCTGTCACAATCCAGGAAAGCATCTAATCTGGAAATGGAGCTATTAAAAGATGGAGAACCCACAAGCTGGAGCAGTTTATACCTGCTGATCCACTTAAGACCTGTCCTTAATCGCACACCAAAACTGGCCTCACTTCAATTTCCTGCTCCAAGACCTTGCTATTTTTCTTGACTAGAATCTTTCAGCACTGGGTGTCTTTCCTTAGAAAGGGAAAGCACACACATTACTGATCATAATCACCACCAGGCTTTGGGTATGTTGGTTGGTTGGGCTTTTCTTTCTTTATGAACTTAGCATGCTCCTTAAGTCTCCTACTCACACAGTGTTACAGGTGTGGCTCTGTAAGTGTCCCTTGCCAAAGGCATATAATGCAAAGTATGTTTCGATGTATGGACAATCTAAGCCTTCAGAAAATAGTTAATTTTTGGTGGGTGCTCTGGATTGTTCAGTATGATTCAACCTAAAAAGTGTGCTAAAGTCCACAAAAAAGAGGAGCATTTCTGGGCTTTAGCACCAATTAATAAGAAGGTAACAGTTCTGTATGTTGCTGTTTAATATTAAAAGGTGATGTTCCTGCAGCATTAAAACATTACACCATCATCTCCACTCAAATGACATTTTCCCCAGACTTATTGGTTCTTATTTTCCTTATTTCTGGCTGTCACAAAGTTTGGAACAGAACT
>JANHGB010023648.1:0-10951 GCA_026283785.1 Coracopsis vasa
AGTTTGATGCTCTACTACAGGCTTCTGAGTGTAAAGCAGAGGGATTGCTGTCAGTCTGTAATCTCAGTTAATTCATAATCTTCAGTTAAGCCATCATTGATTTTAATATTTTACCATATGTGTAACACTAACAAATCATGGTTACATGGCTGATGTCCATTAAAAACTTCCGTAAATTCTTTGATTAATATTTTCCAGCCATAGTACAATGGGAGTAGAGTGAAAAAACTCGGTTCTCAGTCACATCAGTTGTACATTTTTCTGTGATTTTATTTCTTTTTCACTCTTCGTGATTGGGATGTTATTGAATCCAGCACAACAAAAGCAAAATATAGATTAAGCCTTTTCCAGATGGATTCTGAGAGGTCTTGGAAGACCTTCATCCAGAATATATGAACAAAGCCTTAACAAAGTAACAGTGATAGAACCAGTAGGGTTTTATCAACTTAAGCATAAAGCCTGTGTTTTGTGTTGGGATTTTTGAAGCAGCCTATTGAATTTGAGAGCAGGGATCAAATTACGTATTAAATTCTACACATGATAAATAAAACTCTATAAAAAGATACCACTGTCTATTAAATTCTGAGGTTTTTAGAGAAAGGGAAATGAGGAACAGTTATCACAGGATTGATACCAAAAGCAAAGTGAAAAAAAATGAAGCTAAAGTCTTAAGAAATGTTTCTGTAGAAGGCAGGAAAATATTTTTATGCTGAGTTAATGCCAATGTAACCTCTTTTTTTTTTGCTTATGGAATGAAACACCATTAATCATTCATTGTTTGGTGGCTGCTTGATTAAACAGAATGCTGACACAATTTCTTTTCAATGTGACTGGTGGAAATTGTCTACAACACAGCAGAAAACAACATCTGTAATCCATCTTATTCCATACCTGTCGTTCTTGTTTGTACCACTCACTGTGTTGGCTTTTTAAAGTCTCCTCAGTCTGTATGTTGCAAAGAGCAAGGTCTGGTTTTCATTTGTGGACGCACAGTGAGTAACTCATTGGTTCCCTAGCAAATTTAAGATGCTATTTTAATAATAAGTGACAGTAATAATGTTTTGAAGTTATTTTTTTTCCTAAATCATTTTACTTCTTTTCTTTCTTACAGATATATCTGGTATAGAATCATGGAGTCATAGAATGGCTTAAGCTTATCCAGTTCCAACCCCCAGCCACTAGACCAGGTTGCTTCAAGCCCTGTCCAGCTTGGCCTTAAATACTGCCGGGATGCTCTATCCAGGGATGCTCCAAGACCTGTCCAACCTGGCCTTGATCACTGCCAGGGTTGGAGCATCTCTGGGTTGAGTATCCCCGGCAGTGTTCAAGGCCAGGTTGGATGGGGCTTGGAGCAACGTGTTGTAGTGGCTGGGGGTTGGAACTGGATGAGCTTAAGGTTCTTTCCAACTGAAGCCATTCTATAATTCTCCTAATTAATTTTCCTAATTAAGATAGCAATTAGAGTTTAGACCATAGTTGCTCCCTTACTGTTTACCTATGTCTTCTATTTGATCCAGTCAGGCTAAAGGACTAAATTTTTCTCTCTCAGATTTAACTGTCCTTGAGTCACCTTAGTGAATGCTTTGCCCATGAATTAAAACACAACGTCTGTATTATAATTCAGAGGTTTGATTCCAGGGCAGGATTATTAAAGTAATATAGGACTGGAAAGAGGAAAGCAAAGCAGGAATACCTTTTATCATTAGAAAGAGCATTTGAAGTTCAATTCCTTGTGTGCTTCCTCTACCATAAGGGCTCTTTTCTTCCAGATTTTGTTATATGTTGAAATTTCCAAAGGTAAGGGAGAAACAGTGGAAGAAACAGTGCAGAGACACTGGGAGAATGTGAGCTTTTCAGCTGGCTGCTATTATAAAGAGGTATAGTTTATGCACTGGAGTTCCCCAAAGGTCACATGTAATGAATGGCCCAAAGACATAAATTAGAAACCTCAGCTAATAAGGAGAGTGTTTGGTTAAGGCAGAGGTCCAGTTTTCAGGCTTGAGAAATGCTTCCGGTTTCATTTAGCATGAAAGGAATCTGGAGAGGACAGGGAAGGGCAGTTGATGATGGATAATGATACAGATACATGGAGGACAAGGCAGAAGATGTTTACATTGTAATAGGAGAATGGATTAAAAGAACAAGTTGTTGTTCTTCCTCTGCTTATGCCAATGTAAGAGGAAGATGCAGATTTTATTAGATTAAGGAGTTCTGATCTAATTTTCCTTGCTTAGAAATCAAATTCAGGAAAATAGTGCTGAAAATTGCATGGAGCATGAATACTGGAGGAAGAGTGAGAAGGACTTGCTGTTGTACAGTCAGGTTACTCTGTAGATGGAAATCTTGCCATAGAAGTCTCTCTGACTGCATATACTAATACAACTGTCCCCCCCTGCACCCTGAAGCTGTGCAATGTAGCATTGCTGATATCTGAAATTTGTTGATTGGATGTTTTCACTGGCTGTTGTCACATAAAAGAAATACAGAAGTTAAAATGCATGCTTATATATTAAAAACTTGTCCCTCAATCACTCTATACAGCACCTGGGAGGAGGGAAGAGACACTTTGCTTTCAATGACTTCCTTTTCAGGGCTTAATGAATGCTGAGCTTAAACAAACCAAACAGGCAATCTGGAAAGTATTACATTTCAGGAAGTTCTGGAAGTGTTACCAAGCCACGAGGCACTGCAGAGCTGTTTAAATGCTTCTCATGGATCTCCTTTTATAGAGATGAATCAGCACAGGCAGAAGTTAGAAAAGAAACCCCAACAAAAGTCAAACCACCCCGAAACCAACTCCCTTCCCCCCAAAAACCCAGCCAAGATGAAGAGATATGGCAACATGAAGCAGCATTATAATAAATCATTGACTTTGAAGTAATCAAGCATCCTCTTTAAAGCTTTACAGGCCTATAACCATGAGCTTGAGAAGTTTTTACCATGTAATTATATGAGAAGGGGACCCATACACATGGACTTACCATAGATACTGCGAATATAGTGAAAGAGGGATGATCCAGCTTCTATTAGAAGACTTTATGGTAACATAATTGTGAAAAGAATAATAGAAATTAAATCCTAATGCACCAGAGGAAGGATAACACATTTTACCAAATCTGATTTTTAAGCTGAATAAGCTGAATGTCATTTTTGCTTCATTGCATAACATGTGAGCAGCATCTTTCCATCAGACTGAACACATCCTTTTAGAGTGCCAAGATCTGATGTAGAATCATCATTCCCAGTTGTTTTGAAGCAGGACACCTCCTCCCCACACATGCACACACATACACCTGCTGCCTTCCATGGAAAAACTGCTTCTGCTTTGACATACAAGCCAGGATAAGGTATTCTGTATGCATATTTGTAAGGAAATGGGAAGATCTGCTTGCTTGTATTTTCTTAACAGGTTTATCACAGCTCCAGGTAGAGAGGACTACAAATGTGTTGGGTTTTTTTTCAGAGACCTCTCTTTGAGTGTGTTTGAAACATCTGTTAGGGAGTTGTGCAAGCCAGGCACAGAACAGTGTTAAGGCAATTCGATGAAATTCAGTGACACCTCAGTTTAAATAACACTTTATAGAGCAAGCGCAGAATCAGTTGTCTTAGAGATCTGTACAAGTTCCCTTTGAGGAAGGTCTGCCTTGTCCAAAACTGTGGATGACCTCAGGAAAAAGAAGACATACAGCTTACAGCTGCAGGGGTTTCAGCTTTCTCAGTTTGCTTCCCATGATTTAAATATCTACTGAAGCAGATACCTTACAGGGCCTTATGTGAATAGATGGCTAAAAGAAGACACAGATTTGTCTGGCTTTTAGAATGGTGGTATAGATGTCGGGTAATATTTTTAAAATCTGTTGTTTTAAGCCTTATAACTGTGAGACCTCATAAACTCTTCAGCAACAAGACCAGAGAACTTACCACAGCTCTAAAAGAGGGCTAATGAAAGAAAGTCAGTGTGCTGCTATTAGCAAAGCTCACTAGCCATGAGCAAATAGATCTTTTCTATCTCTATTTTAACTTTGATAGATATAAAATTGTCTAAGAAGTGAGTATTCATAAAGCAGTCAAAGGTTTGGAAGCTAAAATGAAAAGCATGTATTTTACAACACAAAATAATCAAGTTGTGTTTAAACACTCACTGCAGAATTAAGGAAAAATGGAAAGTAAGGGATTAATGAGTCTTGACCATTCTGCTTAGTGTCTCTAGTCAGTGTTTCCAGGCTTTCCACAATCCTGGAAGACAAATAAGGCATCAGGTTGGCTTCAGACTTGCACTTCTCGCTGCCGGTGCCAGTGAAGGCTTCCCCAGGCAGTACTCTCCTGCACATAAATAGCAGTATTGGGAAACATGGGACCACAAATAGAGAGTACCCAGTCTCGTGCTGCTCCCAAATCATACTCTTACTAGTGGGCCTGTACTTCACTGTGCATTCTTGCCCTTTCCATGTCCAGCAGGTTTGATTAATCTTGCTGCTTATTAGATCCTACCGTTTTATCTCACAGAGTAGGATAATCCCCATCAGAATTAGCTGCTCTGGTGTCTTGCCCTAAACGATCCCCTGCAGTGCTTTATCATCATTAATTGGCAAAATGCTTTAGATCTTCCTCAGATGAAAAGGAAGCTGCTTCACGGAGTCTCAATCTGTCAGCAGAAGGCCAGCCAGGGCAATCTTTTGCTCTGCATGATAGGGCCCTGAAGCATTTTTCCTGGGAGCCTGACTCCATGTAGAGAGGAGTCTTTTGAACATATTTGCCCTGGTGGTTTTTTCCAGATCCTCTTTGCTCAGTAATGTCAAGCTTATAAAATACAGAGTATACTCTTATATAAGTAAAATAGTCAAGGGACTGGGCATGTGGTACTTTCCCAGGCAGGGGGACACCAGCAGTGTTCATTGTGGTGCCACCAGTACTGCCAAGCTGTATTTGTAAGCAGAGGGGCCCAGCTGTGTTTGAGCAGTAAAGCCTCTTGCCGGTATTGGAGATGGTGTGATACTGCTCATGAAGACCCCAGGGACAGCATCTCTGTATCCCAGAACCAGGTTTTTGCTCAGTTGTTCCTTTTCCACAATTGACCTTTTTCCCTATTGTATATCACCATTAAATCCTTTCTTGTTTCTGGTTTGGTTAAATACCACTTTCTTTCTATAAACCGTTGTTGTCAAAATGGCACAAATGCAATTTTTCATCCAACAAAACCAGTTTTCCCCACTCTTAGCCTTCATATTGTTCCCTAATCTTTTATCTGCACTCTTTCCTGCATAATGGAAGTTGTGAATGCTCCATCCCTGGCACTGTTCAAGGCCAGGCTGGTTGGAGTCTTGGGTGACATGGTTTAGTGTGAGGTTTCCCTGCCCGTGGCAGGGGGGTTGGAACTGGATGATCTTAAGGTCTTTTCCAACCCTAACTATTCTATGATTCTATATTCTGATTTCTGTAGGCTTTAATTTCCAGTCATGTTTCAACCCTTGCATTTGGAAGAGTTCCTTATTTCTTACTGCCAAACAACAGCTTCACAGTTCTCTTTCAGAAAGTTTAATACAAATCAATAAAATTTGATTTGCTCCTATGAAAAACTGTATTTTTTATCTTTACAAGCTCCGTTTTCTTCCTGTACTCATTGATGGTACATTTAGGATCAGGAGTATGTGAGAGATGCCTTTATGTACAACTAATGTATGTAATTGGGCCTTGCTGAGCCATACATTACATTTCTACATAATCTAGCCTTTCATCATGGTGTATATGAAGAACACTTGCAGATCAGGCACCCGGTCTGAGCTTTCTGGAGGAAATGCCACTAAACACCTTGAAAGAAGTAAATTATTTCCTAACTTAAAATGTACGAAAAGAAAGATGTTAGTGTCTGGAGGAAATGAAGAAATCTTTTAAAACCAACTCACCCGAGTAAATGAGTAGAGGGGGTTTTATTTGTGGAAAAATAGAAAACCAAGCCACAACTCCCAAAAATATTTTATAAGACATTTAAAGAGGAAGAAAAACCTTTTTTTTCCCTCTCAATATTTCCACATTTCTCTCTTTCCATAGTGTTAGCACGTAATGAAAATGCCATTAACGTATTTTCTTTACTAAAAATTGCACTACAGGTCTGGTCACAAAAATATTGAATATTTGACAAAACTGATGCTTTTATTTTAGTTGAATTTGAACAAATTCTGTCACAGAGAAGCTCTCTCCATCTTGTGAAAGTGTTTTAAATACAGGCTCTTCCTGTAGGAAAAAGAAATATTTTTTCTGGTGAAGAATGAGTTCTTTTGTCTACCATAGGCCTGAACCTGAGGCAAAGCCTGACCATGGGCAGTTATATCAATCTGGTGTCTTCCATAAAACTGTTCAGATTTATGGTGAAGGAACAGAAATTCAAACCATGTTGTTGTATTCAAGTTTATGGCTTAACTGGGGTGTATGTAATAGGAACAGCTGAAGTCTTGGAAGGAAAGATTCCTCAGTGATGAAGAATGAGCCTGTGGTTCAAGTGCTGGGAATTACACACTGTGGGGTTGTACTTTGGCTCCATGAGAGACTTCCTGTGTCTTCTGGAAGAAGGTTCTCATCCATGTTGGGCTTTAGATCATCTTTTGTTGAATGGGATAATGAGTATTCTTTGCATCCTTTCCTCTACTGAAATCAATTATTTTCTGATCCATGCACGTAATGTACTTCACCCACACCTGCATTCACATCTGCAGTTCACATTCACAACCCTACTTGCTTCACTCTTTCTCTAATTTAAAAAGTAGTCTGGTTAGAAACTATGACACTTCCGTGTCGTAGTCACTGACATGACTAAAGACTTCATGTCTTATTTTGCTTTCCTTAACAAATCCATTTTAATAATACCTGCATGAAGAGATCTGGTTGTATCCCATATTTCACTGCTATTGGTTTTGGTTTGGTACATACATGTCATAAACTCTTAATGAGAGCTTTTAATTATTATTTCATATGATATCATGATATCCTAGAGTTCTGTACTTTACCAGGGTGGAAGACTGTGCTTGGCAGCCTTACAGAGGGTTGGTGCAGCAGTAAAGCTCTTTTCTGTGCTCTTGGAGAGCATTTCTGAGAGGGTTTAGTGAGAAACAGCCCTAATTCCTACTTGATTCCAGGGAGGACTAGGGGCCCTTTTCTGAGCTTCCTTTGCAGCACTGGAAACTTTTCTTTTATCTCTTACCCAGGTCATCTCCTTCATATGTTTGGCATTAAAATAATGAAATCATTAAAACAAGGCAGTATTTGGTGGGCTGGCAGGTCATTTCAAGTGCTTATTTAGTCACAGCCCTAGGCAGGCTCTTTAAGTGAGTCTCTGAAGCAGAGGCCTTGCCAGAGTGTGATCTTCAAGTGTGTCTGCCCTCCAAGCCAGCATCTGCGACCACACATAACAGTGACTATATGCTGAGTGGCTGAACTACCACATGGTGACTACCTAAACTGAGACCTTCCATCAAGGAGGAGATCACAGCAGCAGGAGCAGCAGCGTGACAGTGTGAGTTGTCATCAGAGCTCCTCAAAATAGATAAGCACTATGTTTGATTACAATGGGCATTAAAAGTCCAGCCTCAGTCATACATACTTTGCTTAGTGCACAGCTGTAAGATTTTGCTTTGTAGCCATAATACACTTCAACTTTTTAGTTCATCTATATGTAAGATGACTGGGAAGTAAAATTACATTTTAGGTGTCAATGTTTTGACTTTTCAAGTTGCTCTTCAGCATTTCCTATTCTGTTCTGAAGTATTTACAGACAGCTTTTGGACAGATCATTCCAAGCCTAGTCTGTCGAAAGAGTGGCTTATCTGTGAAAACAGAGAGAAAGGGAGCAGATGTTTTTGGGAGGGCAGTAGTAGGGGGATATATTGGAGGTATTTAAAAACAAAAGGAAAAAACCTTAATGCCTGCCTCTTTTCAAAGTCCTTTAAGCCCAAAGAAAAACTGATAAAAATGTAAAATTTCACTTGAATAAAACCCCAGATTCAAACAGGATTGTGCCTTTCAGTGGTTTCCAAAGCCTTCTGTTTCAATTTTTCTGTTATGGTTCACCTTCAAGTAGTTTTCGCTACATATTCTTTTTCAGAAGAACTGAATAATAGTAACTCTCCATACATGTTAGTAATATTTATATTCAAATAGTGTGAAATTTTCACAACTTTTAAAACCAGGGAAAATACAGATTTGTTTTAATGTGCAAGTGATACACTGACATAGGATTCTTTAATGTGCATATGGAAGGCAATAGCTCTCCAGAAGAGACCTGCCATATTTCATCTGTTGCTTTAAAACACATACAGTACAGGATGAGGAATTGTGCCTTGCTCTGCTTCATACCACGGTTCTTAATGTCCTTCTTAGGCATGACATACACAAAAAAGCCCAAGGGATTACTCTGAACCTAGCTCTTCGACGTCTCGGGCTGTTCTGCTGAGTATTTAGCCCTCTCTTTAGTCTACAAGTCTGACTGTCTCCAGTGGAATTTATAAACAGCTTGGTCAGAAGGTTTATTCTTCCAGATCATTTCTAAGTAGATAGACATGAACTCTAGCAATGGTACCTTGTATGGCATACAACCCTCTCCCCAAATGAATATTTATCACTGATGACTAATAAGAAATGGCATTTCATAGCCTGAAATAGCCATGCTTGAGGCAAACCGGCCCATTTATAAAATGCAATGCTTTCAGCTCTTTCTAATCTTTAGATATAGATTCTTAAAAATTAATAGCTTATTTTTGTAACAGATGAGTAGTCAAAAGTGTTCCTTGTTGGCATAACTCTGCTGTTGCGGAATCAGTAGTAAAATCTGCTATTGACTTCATGTGCATCAGAGATAGAGCAGTACTAAGTGCTTGTGGAAAGAATTATCTTGAAAATATTATTAATGAAAAATAGATGAAAGCTGATAAGTTTGATTGCACTTTTTTTTTTTTTACAAGACATTTATTAGCTTTGCTGCGCCATAAACTAGAGAAAACAGGGGAAAACCCCCTAAAAGTTCACTGGTTTAAAGAGAGAACACATTTGTGATCTTGACTTCTCAGTTGGTTTTGTAGAATGCGTTTCCAACCACAAAATCTCAGTGCAGAATTCTGGACAAAACTGACAAGTTGGAGATGACCTTAGAAAACTCCAACCAGTAAAATATTCTGCATGGGAGTGAACCTACGGCTGAGGTCTTGCAGCTCATAGGGGATTCTTACTGGACACCAGTACCCATGCCAAGAGAGGACTGAAGCAGTGGGCAGCTGAAGTGTGCAATGCATTACGGTAAAGTAATGCTTATTAACACTGAAATAGCATGAAATAAACCAGTTATCAATCAGCAATATTTCACTTTAGGCCAAATCAGTCTAAGGTAAAATACTTTATTCCAAGCTACATAATACTGCCTAAAATCAGCAAAGTTACATACACTTTTCCTATCAGGAAGTAGCCTGGTAGAGAATTTCAGATCTCACATCTCCCTCGTATCAGTATTCCTACCCTATATAAAACCTGTTCTTAATGTGTTAGGATACTGAGAACTCACAGGAAAGATTTGTAACTGCTTGGGAGGGTACTTTGGAATGTTTTAAAGCTCAGCCCTGTGCTTAGAAGAAGTTAAAGAAATCCTGTTCACATCACACTTCTTGTCCAGCAGTGGCTGTGTTAGAGCAAGTCAGTTCATCCCAGCTGTAGTTTCCCAGCCATGCATGAGGTGACCCTGACAATCCTCAAGGCAGGCGAGGGCACATGGCACTGAAGCACATTTTCTTCCAGTAGGAGACAGATGGCACCACTCCCGGGTTTACCCTGTTTTTCCATAGGCCATTGTTTGTTAAGTAAACATAGGAAACAGGATGTGAAAACTTAGATTCATCTGACTCCATATAGGTTGGAGTCTTAACCTCTATGTGACATGTTTTTACAGGTTTCTGAAAAGCTTCATAGTTCACAGTGCAAGAAAAATAAAAACTAGGTAAATCCCATGAAATATGTAACTGGAAGTGGACTTTGTTTCCAATTAACATGCAGGAAGGGGAAGCAGGAGACTGAGTTCTGATCAGATTTCTGCTTTATCACTGGCATTAGTAGAAGCAATTAAATGGGAAAATTGTGCAAGATTTGGATCAAGATTCTGTTTTCAGTGCAGTCGCTCTTGGTTTTATCAACCACTTCTTTGGAAAAGCTTCCTGGCCCTCAGCCCTTTCAGTATTGTTGTATAGGAGCTTAGACCTGCTTTTAATCATTAAACTATCCTTTTCTGAATTAACTTTCATGTTCTTCCTATTTATTTGTACAAAAGAAACTACAACTATTCTTTCAAGTGCTTAAGTGCTGCCTGGATGGGTGGTCTTGTTGTTCTTAAAAGACCAAAGTGTTAAGGAAAACTATCACGTCCTGACATTAATTAGCTATTTATGGCTTCTTATTAAATGTCAGATTGACTTTTAAGTGTAGTCTGTATAGCTTAAAAAGCTACAGTTTGTGTTATTAGACCCTGATTATATAGGACTTACCTTATCCTCACTGAAATGATTTCTTTCTGTAGACAACTGGATGAAAGACTTTTAGTTGGTTCTTTTGGAGCATTTTTTCAGTATTTTTACACTTGTGTAGGTAAAAGAAGCCAAATAATACCAGGCAGAAAACCAAATTACTGAAAAGATCGTGGCCTACTACATAGGCCTTCCATGAGAGCAGAAATACTCTGTTTCAAAAGGGTATAGTTAGTAACTGATTAGATAAATTCAATAAATAAACAATTTAACATAAATAGAAACCTTTTCTATTAATAATATTGAACTTGAAAAAGTAAGGGTGAGATTCTGCTGCCATCAGTGGCAATCCAGAGTGCACTAAAACTAGTGGAAATAGTTCAACTTCACACTTGTGCAAAATCAGTATTATACCCAAGGACCCCATTGCAAATCATAGAATCACAGAATCAGCTAGG